>CM076580.1:509502817-509791458 GCA_034641835.2 Pinus albicaulis
TCTTCGAGTGTAGGTGGAAACATATATGGAACCCATTCAGAAGAGTAAGAAGGCTATAAATAGCTAAGATGTATCTTCCCAAATTGTAACTTTAGGAAAGCATATACATATTTGAAATAAAAGGTATATCTAAGGTTATATATCTCTTTGGAAGGTGAAAGTATGAGGCATATCTTTGTGTGATGTAAAGTCTCTTTGAGGAAACTTGAATTATCTTTATGAAATGTAAGTCTATGACAAATGTAATGGTCTGAGGCAAAAGATGATTTTTGGTTTCTGATAGAAATTCAATACATATCTTCTATAAACCAAACTAGTGCATATTTCGTCTTGAATTTTGGAGGGTTGACTTGGCACTTGGAGGTTGGTTATACTAGTCTGTTTAATTTTGATGTCTCTTATTGAATTGATTCTATAAGGAAGGATTGATGGGTTTTCCCCTTATGGGTTTTTCCCTGGCCATTGGCCTAATCTCTAGTTTCTATTGTCTCTTGTGTAATATTATATTTACTTTATGTAAGTTTTTGAATGTATGATTGCTTGATTACATAACATAATAAAGTAAATTCTAAAATGAAGCATTTATATCAATCACAAGTAATTATCATGATTAGAAATTTTGGCTTGAACTCGAATTTCAACACTTTTCTTCAACAAAGGGATCACAATAGCAATGCTTCATTGTTATTCAGTTTCAATTAAATATTCCTCTTGCAAGAACTGATCACCAATCCAAATATCTTGATTTTCCAATTTTTATAACTTTGGTATGCTATCATGTGTGTAGGACCTTGAACTAGCTTCAAGCCTTTTGTTAGAGATGACATGATGAGTATCATAAAACAATATTTCTCCCTTTCAAAAATTAATGTCATGCAACATGATCTCTAATTGTTGGAAAGCTTGTCTGGTGTTGACAATAAAAGGCCTCATTTCCTTCTCAAGTTTGAAAGCACATTATTTGTGTCTAGAAAAAAAGTGTGTTTGGTCCACATTTAAACTTTTTCTTATGAATTCCAAAGAGAATTCTCATAGGTAGAAAGACTGGGAGTAGTTAAGATTGAATTTATGCACCATATAGCATGATTTGTGTATAGTCTTCAAAAAGTAACTAGCCCCCACCTTCGTATCAACACTAAGTTGCAAACATTTTTTTCTTCATGTAAAATTCTAGGGGGAGTGTGATTATTTAGCACTGTGAAGACAACAAACATGAACGAGGAAAGGAATTGAGGAAAAACTTCATTTTGTTATTTTCTCTAATTTCATTAGTACAATAAATGACTAGTTGAAGTTGTTTCTCTACATTCAACATGTTCAAATTCATGTGGCTAAATTTAGATGCATGTAGGTACAAGAACAAGTAAACCAGATATGAAGGATATATGAAGTATCCAATATTCTAAAAACGATGAAGTTGAAAGTTGGGATGCCCAAAGTGATTCCAAGTCACAACATTAAGCTGAAAAAACCCGGGGCTTTTTCATTTACTGTTTCAATGTTATCCTCCCCATGAACAAACAGAATGATAGATAGGGTTTGTTAAGTGACTTCAAAGAATGTAGCTAAAGGGTAATAGGTAGTTAGCATAGGAATTGGGGTAATTGAGGGTAGTATAAGTTTGAACAAGTTTTCATCAGTAAATTGTTTGGGTTTCTCATTAACAGGAAATTAAAATGAATTTCGAATAAGTTCCAAGGTAACTTGAAAAATATTATTATCCTTTATAGAAATTGCAAAACCCTTATAAGGTAAAAAATAACTTTCCAACCAGCTAATAAATTCAGAGAAACTGTAAATGGTAGGGACAATCACATGACACGACCTTGATTGTTCAAAGAAAAAAAAGGGTGATTTAAATTATTGAAGCGGTTTAAAGCTTCTTGGTGAACAACTAAAAGCTCAAGTGAACAACAAAAGTCATAGATATCTGATTATTGTTCAATTAAAGGAATATTCTGAGGATTTTTTGAATCACTAGCATGTGATTTTTTGAGCTTAATATTTTAAGCTACATGAAAGACTCGACATTTAAAGAAATAAAATATTAGTGACATCTAGTAAAATTGTAGAGTTGCAGCTAAATTGAAAGACTAATATGGTGTTGGGATGACGTGGCAGTTCAAAATGTTGACCAGGCCAATATTCAACCACATGAACACAATTATCTGGTCCCCTTAGGCGTAAAACCCTTTTGTATTGAAAATTTTCAGCTATTTCATTTCTTAACCACTTAGTTGGATGCGTCACAGCAACGTCGTAGTGACGTGGGATCCCATCTCATTAGCGTGAAGTCACTTGGATGGATACTAATGTGGCGGGCTCACTTTCTATCGCTCCCTTGGTGGGCTCGTTTGATGATTTTTATTTTTATTTTTTTCAAAATAATGTGTGGATGACATAATTTGATGTTTGTTTTTATATACAAAGTTTTAAAATTGGAAAACTTTTTTACATTATTGCGACATTAACCAAAGTTTTAGGTAGACTACTAACGAGGGAATTTGTTTTAATCACTTTTAATTTTTTATTTTTTTGGGAAATTTGTTATCATATTCATAATCAATTTTGGTGTAATGAAGCATTTTTTTTAATAGCTTCAACATGACTTTTAACTAAATTTTGTATCATTTGTATTAGATTCAAACATATTTAGCTTAATAATGTTTATGTCTTATAAATCAGTCATGCTTAAACTTGAGGACTAAATGTATAAAAAATATATCATAAGAATAATGTAAAATATGATTCAATCTCTAAATTTAATGAACAAGAAAATTCATTATTAAAATTGTGAACTCAGTGTTTCAAAAAATACATCTTTCTTCCAAAGTATTGCATAGCCCAACGTAAGGATGTGCTCCCACATTTAACATACTCTCTTGGTCATAAATGCATTGTACACTAAATGTAAGGTTCAACTTCATGTATACATTTTTGCTTCTCCCTTAAAATTATTTTATGTGAATTTCATGTAATGAATGAGACTATGTCTTTTTTGGTTTTGCATTTTCAATAGTATTTCTTTGACATGGAAATTTTGAGATTTCCTTTGACATGAAAATTTTTAGCTTGAATTGTTCATTATTGTTCCTTTATATTATAGAATAAGGATTACAAGTGATTTTTTTGTTGACTAATAGTTTTCTTAAAATATCTAAATTTTTTTGTCAATATATAAATATGAAATATAATTTTTATTTTTATTTTAAATTCTCTCTATAAAAATAAAGTAAAACCCACAATAACAACAATGTGAAATATCAGTTGACCTTTAATACCAAGTTGCAATTCCATTTTGATAATTTTTCACAAACTAACTTAGAATAAATGATAAAGTAAATACTATTAGGAAAAATGGTTGAAAACAAAGTATGGACCGTAGCTTTTGTTGCACCAACATAGAGATGTGATAATAATATAATATTTAAAAGTTATAGAAAAATAAGATTGCTAAATTATTAATATATTTTATTATATAAAATAACTCTTCTACATAGAGTTTAATATGCTATAATTATATTTTCATTACACATGCAAAAATTTCATGCTTGTTTGTGTTATCTCAAGACCCATAGCATTCTTTCCATTAGCAACCTAAAGGTTGTACTTTAGATTTTGAATAGAAGGCGATGCAACAACAACTTACTTCCAAGGTCATAGCACTTTTGACTAGACCTATGGGTCTTTAATTTATTAAGGGAATTGATTTGCTAATTGTTAATTATTTGTAATTTTCTATGTTTTTAGAGAATCCTAGAACGATCGTATTATTGTAATTAGTGTGTAATTACATTTTCATATGATAGTGTATTTTGAGAGTTGTGAGAATTTGCACAAATCCTAAACTAATATGTCGAGGATTTTATGGATCTAGAGGTTATTGGTTGAGAGAATTTTCCATGTTTTTAAGGAATCCTAGAAAGATTGTATTATTGTAATTAGTGTGTAATTATATCTTCTTATGATCGTGTATCTTTAGAGTTGTCAAGATTTGGAGAGATCGTAAAATCATATCTCGAGGATTTTGTGGATCCAAAGCTTATTAGTTAAAAAAATGTTGCACATGAACTAATTCTGGTTCAAGCTCCTTTTGTATGAATTTGCAAGCCAATTGGCAATGAGAGGATATGGGAAGAGACCAGACAAGAGAATATAGAAGATTAAATGTGAAGGTTAAGTATTTCCAAAGGGGACAAAAAAAGGTTGATTCAATGTATATTAGGTCATCATGTGCTTATGAAAATTATTTGTTAATGAAAGAGATTTTGGATCTACTTTTAGGTTGCAATCATTGTGAAAAGAATTCATGACCACCTTAAAGAAAACAAATGAATTTCTATTTTTTTTCCAGTGGTAAGATAGGTATGTATTGAAACAAGTCATTCATTATGCAAAATAACATGAATGCATCCAACATCTATGACATATAAAATTCTTAAGTTTATAATATGTTATATGAATTTAATGTCCACCGGATCCTTTATAAATTTTAAGTGCATTGCACTTTTTCATTAAATATAATTAATGTCAAAAGCATTTAGATTGAAATCTTGGCTTAGAACATAATCTATTTTTGTCAATTATCTTAGGGTATTAAAGAAGTTGACCATAACAAGGTTTCTTTATTTGTAACTATGGGTATTAAATTTGAAGATATAAGTATATTCAATCTAATTATTATAATAAGTGAGAATATTGGTGTTCTAAGTTCTATTAATAATAGAATTTTTGGTAGACTTAAAGTATTTTAACTAAATCTTGACAAAAGTTTTTTTGACAATTTCACATTTAGAGTCATATTAACTTATATTTAAATGCATGGCTCTTAAATGAAGGTTAAGATCATCTATGTCAAAAAGGCATTTGTATTAGTGGATCAAGATCTTAGGTACACTAATAACTAGGGGCTTTGATTTAAATCACTTTACTAATAAAAAAAAATAGGTGGAAACAAAGTTTGGGCCACTTATACATGGTAGCTTCTATCGCACTGACAAATATAAAATAGAGAAAATTTTCCACAATAAAAATAAAAATTTAAACACTAATAAAATGATATGAGATAATAATAGAATATTAAAAGAAACTATAGAAAAAAATAGTTTCTTAGATTCTTAATATCTTTCATTGTATAAAATAACTCTTCTACATAGAGTTTAATACATCATAATTATATTATGATTACACATGCAATAATCCCATGCCTACTTGTATATGTCAAGACCCATTGCCTTCTTGCCACTAACAACTCAAAGGTTGTGTTTTACATCTTGCATACGAGGTAATGCAGAAGCATCTTACCTCCAAAGTCAAATCACTTTTGACTAGACTTAAGGGTCTTTCATTTACTAAGGGAGTTGATTCCCTAATTTTCAATTATTTATCATTTTCTATGCTTTTAGGGAAATCTTAGACAAAATTGTATTATTTTAATTAATGTATAATTAGATTTACCTTTGGTAGTGGATCTTGAGAGTTATGACGATTTGGAGAGACCCTAAAGTGATCACAAAATGATTTTGTGGATATAAAGCTTATTAGTCAAGACAATTTTCTATGTTTTTAGTGAATCCTACAAATATTGTATTATTGTCATTAGTGTATAACTAGATCTGCATATGATACTGGATCTTGAGAATTTTCAAGATTTAGAGAGATCCTAAATTGATCTCTCAAGGATTTTATGGATCCATATGTTATTAGTTGAGAGAATATTGGATATGAGCTAATTCTGGTTCATGCTCCTTTTATACAATCTAGAAGTCCAAGGGAATTAAGAGGTCATAGGGGAGATTGGAGAGGAGAGTAGTGAGTATGAAGACCAAGTATGGTCAAAAAGGCCAAAAAGCCCCAATTCAATGTATATTAGGCCAAGATGTGCTTATGAAAATTATTTATTTTTTAATAAGAAAGAACTTGGGTTCCATGATTAAGTAATTCATTGTTGCAAATGCCCTATGTTTGAGTTATTCCTATTATTCGTATTTGACATGAGGTTAATCCAGGTTGAGAGAGATAAAAGATCAAAATAGAGCATTTTGGACATATGTGCAGGGATCAATTGTAAAAAGTCAAAACTCCTTTGAATAGGGTCAAAGTTTCCTTTATAAGTCTAGTCAACAAGGAATTTTGATCATTGCCTAAATACTATGATCAACCATCCAAATATTGTGAATAATATTGATAAGCGTGAGCATGTGTCTATCACAAGTGTTATAGAGGCATTGCACAAGTGTTTTAGAGATGGTTGAATACGCATGGAGAGTAGTCTACCCAGGCAACGTTTTAGCCTGGACGACAGTTTTTTGTCGGAATCCGAGCAACTTAAATTCAAGAAATCAGGTACTTGCAATGTTTGAAATCCATTTTTGAGGTTGGAAATGGATTCAGCACTACCAAAATCTCTTAGGGCACTCAAAATACTTAAGTTTAACAACTGTAAACATGATTATGATGAAATCTTTGCCGGATTTTTTAAAAATCTTTGCCGGAGTCTTCGGGCTAAACGTTACTTTGGTAGAGATGGTTGAATACGCATTGGGTTCCTATGTTAAAATCGAGAACAAAGTAAAACCGAGACTTAGTTTTCCTTTGAAAAAGGCAAAAGCTCATTAATTAATGACATTGGGGAATAGATCCAGAGTTCCATCAAGTATATCTATCAAGGCACAGATTCTGGGAGAATCTTCCCCGGGATTTTCCAAACGAGGTTAGAATTATAAACGTCGGGATAACGTGAACTTTCAATGTGCCATGGTGACGTATAGTTTAAAACGTAGGGCTGACGTGTATCTTTAAGCGTCGGGGTGACGGATAGTAATTTTAGTTTATAACATTAGCAGGTCCTTTTGAAGTCACATAACTCAATCAATCCCATTCATCCATGCCTACTTGCTTTCGCGCACTTATATATACATAAAGACTTGAACCTAGTGGTTTTAAAAATGACTCGCCCCTCCACTTTGGCATATATGGTATAGTTTCGCTGTGTGGTGATTATATAACACATGATTGAATCTAGTGGTTTTTTTTGTTTAATGAAGAAATCTTACTGGTTTTTTTTGTTTAATAAAGAAATCCTACTAAATGTATTATATAACCCATAGTTGTATTATATAATCCATACTATATAACTCATAGTTGGATTTAAGGAAACACCTTCCTGCCATATAATGTAATAATAATAAAATTTGGCATCAACAAGTCTTTTTGGAGTTGTACATCTCAATCAATTCCATCCACACATACCTACTTTCGCATCTAATATTATATAATCCATTCATACCTATGGTTGCCATTGAATATGAGGCTTTTTCCTACCTGCAAATTTCTATCTGTTCTGGTACGCATTCCTTATAGCCTTGTGAGCTTTGATTTCCCCCATTTACCTAATAGATAAGACATTGGTCTCCAAGAATAAAAAATTACCAATTGCTAACAAAATTAGCCCAAGTTTCATGGTATTTTGTGTATATTCTTTTGATTTCTTTCCATTGGATGAAAAGCAACAGTTTAATTAATCATCATTTTCCTGTTATTACAGGCTACAATTACAAATAAATGAAATAATACAAAGAGATGCATCCGTGTTTCAACATAAACCAAACAAAAAATATTGAAAGAAATCTTGGATTACCAATTTTCCAAACAAAGTTTAACTCTTAAATTATTTGCATTCAGTAGGCAATTTTTGTCTTTCACATTCTATACAATTTATTAATGGAAACAAATATTGAATTTTAGAGTGAAACAAATTTTTGATGCTATCCATGTACAAAATATTGATATTGAACATTTCATGGTATTCATTATAACACAGATGTTTTATCATATACAAGAATAGTTAACCATCTCATTGGAAAGCATGTTTATCATACAAACATAATCAAACTACATGAACCAAATGAATTTGTCCTAAAATAACAATGCATTCTCATGCCAAATCAAGAAATGATTATCTAATTACATATCAAATCAAGGTTCAACAACAATATAATGGAACAATGTACAGTTGGTATGATCAAGATAATGCACAACACACTGTTGGAAATTCCAAAAACGACAAATATATTCACATATTAAACAATAGGCTATTACATACTTTAACATTCAAGCTATCAATAAATTTCTTGTCACTTAAACATTTCTTTTATTTTTTCTTTTTCTTTTTTTTTCCCTATATACAATAGTATTTTTCCCCATGCAACAAAAAAAGCATCAAAACGTTTTTTTTGTTCATAGTAGAGTCCATGAATTTTTTTTTAGCATTAGGATCTTTGTTTGAAGAAAATGCAAAGAAAAAGGAGCAGTTGGGTAACTGCAATTACTGCTAACACTGCTCTGTAATCAACCATCAGGTTAGTTGATAACACATTTTGACTCTTCTACACAAAAAAACCGACAATGAGAGAAAATCACATAGATATATCACTGAATCAACATTATTGTCCAAAACATAAATGAACATTTTTTTCCTAAAAATATTCAATAGAGCAAAAACTAATATATATATGTGTGTGTGTGTGTGTGTGTGTGGGCATCTTTAAACTAGATTGTTTACATCTAATATTGCTACCAGATATCAATGTTGATTGCAATGTTTCAATAACATTGACAATGTTGTCAACTGTTAAAGTAAAAATCCATTTGACACAAAGTTTGCGAAAATGGAAAACTGTAGATGAAACATTGTTTTTATATTGTTCAAAGTTTTTTTGTAGATAGCAGTGGAACTTTTTTTTCCAGTTGTAGCATTTGCAACTTGCATTCTATTTTTCCATCATCTGTTTCCAATATGCATTCAACATTATATTTGAAGTTGCATATTGTATTTTCTTTACAAATTGCACATTCATATGAAAGCAGAAGCATAGGTTGTTTGCAATTGTTGTATATTTTTTGAAATTGTGGAGAAAATACAATTTATGGCCTTAATGCACCATATACCTATTTCAAAGGTCAATGGGATCTATCAAGCAAGAATATATTTTGAAAAAAAAGATATGTTTTTGCACAAAAACATGAAACAAATTCTAGATAAAAGGGAAAATAGTTGAGAAAATACTTGTGTTTTTTATTCAACAAAAGAGAGAAAGTGTGTCTTAGCAAAGTCATCATTGAGGGTTTCAACAAATCTTGCTACAAAAGGATATAGTATTTGAACACCTCTTGGACTGGTTCTTACAACATTCTTGAAAAGGTATAGTGGTGTGACTTTTGACTGTAACTCATATTGTATTTTGAGAAACTTCCCTTTGTATATTTTTGTAAGCTACAATTGTAACATGGTTGCAGAGAGTGCATCTGTTTTAATGAATGACTAGACATATGATGCAATTGGGACTCGAAGCTAAATTTGGATTTTTGTTTTGACTTGGGCCATATACTACAAATAGATTGCCTTCAAAAACATTTGTGTGACATCTAGATGAAATCTGGATAAATGAGCGGGGTTGTGGTTGAATTTTCTTACATTTGCATATTTGAAAAGGAAATATGTTTGTTAAAAAGGAATTCAATTGCTTAGAAAAAAAACTAATGTCCAAACAAAGGAAACCAAAATCAAAGTGAAATATGACCGTTTTGTGTCTTTTTCTGATGTTGTTTATTCATATGAAATCTTAGAGTTGCTAGATGATGGTTGCAAGTGTCCATATTTCTATTTTACAATATTTTGAAATTTTTTGTCTTGGAAAAAGACAATCGAATTAATGATATATCTTTACCAAGTGAAAAGATGGTTAATGAAAAAAAGGATTTCAAATCGATATGTTCTTATCAAAGAACACTACTAAAATAAGCATAATAGTGGAATTGAAACTATGATTAGGAAAGAGACAAAAAACTAGATACCTTGGCACATTTTTCAATGCAATGTATCACAATATTTCATGTACTTCGATGCACATTTCTCATCTATATAGGTAAAAAATTCTGGAATAGATTTTATTGGAAAACATGTTTGATTCTACGTCAATCACTATCCAAATATAGCTTGTATCAAACAATGATGAGTTCACACGTAACAAGAATCTAACTATTAAAAAACTCGTTACATAGCTAAAAGTTTATGCATTTAAAAGTGTAGTCAGAATTCGTAGCAAGGAATATATTTGTAACCTCGGTAATTGTTCAAGCTCATATCTTTGACATTGTAAGATAGATGGCATGATGGTCTTTCCAATAGGCATCAAATAAATAAAATCCAATTCTGGAAATTGGTAAATTTGTCCAAAAGTGATCTAGCATAGAGCCAAAATCAGTTATTGGTTTTGTTGTATGAAGAGTGAAATCATTCTCTTGCATGAGTGATTTTTTTTTTTTTTTTATGTTTGTTACCATTTTGAAACATGTCTATGTTGAATTCACCGATAATTATGAATGGATATTTATCAGTTTCATTTTTTAATATGATATTGATAAAATTAATGATTTCTCGAATTGATACTTTTGATGCCATATGGACATTTGCAAATGTGAGGAAAGTTCCTGGGAACGGAAAATAGAAATCATTAACTCAATATGGACTATTTTATAATTGTATGGGTTTTCAATTAGTGATATTTTCTTGTAATATGTGATAACACCATGCAAGTGGAACAAAGAAATATAGGCATAGCCTTTTGAAAATGTGATATTTGTTAATCTACGTTTGTTTTTGTTTCTTGTAAACATAGTGTAGAAATCTCTAACACATCTCTCATACCATGTAGAAATTATATAGAAAAATCTATATACCAATGAATTCAATCCGATCATGTAATGTACTAAAACAAGATATTGAATTCTTCTACTATATTTGTGGAATATAAAACACGATCGTTCAATCACATGCAAGTAAGAGAAAGAAATTATCAATCACACAACACAAGATGTTCTTGGGGAAAGCACCTGCTCAAAACCCCTCTATCATATATTGTACATAGTCAAAGAATCATGAAACAATACAATGCTTTCTCACACCGAGAAAATCATGCACTCTACCGATCATCTTACCCTGATCCTGCTCAAAACTGACTAGCAATTCATAGGCAAAATTTACCAACACTTCGCCAATTCTTAGCCCCTGCTTAGCCCAGCCTTGCTCACACAATCCCTAGGCAATTAATCTTTATTAAATAGGATAATCAACCTTCCTTGATTGCCCAATCCTTCATGATTCTTCCTCTGACTTTATAATTGCGCCCAGGCAATTCTCTAATAATAAAATTGATTGTTAACTTCCCGTTAACCTCTGTCTCAACTGGGTCGTCGTCAGAATTCACATGCATGCAGCTAATAATAGCTAATAATTAGTTATCTAATAGATCACTACTTGTGAATTAAATCTAACTTAATTCACTTGACCTCTCACTAGCCCATCACTCAATTATAACTATGTAAACTGATTTTAACTCAATTAATTTGAGTTAACTAATTACACATGCACCAAACTAATGCATTAACTGCAACTAGAAAATCATAGAATCACATGCCTCACCTTTGACCCTCAACTCGAATTTCTTGAGCTAACTTGGTCTTTCTAACTTAGTTAACTAATACAAGTTGTTATGAGATGAAATTACAATTTATTTAAGGGATAAATATAATAGACACCCACATTTAGCGCTAGTATGTAACTCAATTCCTCACTCATGTGTGATCGAAATACCATACCAGTTATGTGGTCAATTTTTGTACTTTTTGGATGCCAGTTTCACTGTTTCTTGTTGCAAATTTCAACACTCCCTCTCAACAAGAAAGGAATTAATCTATCCTGATCTGCTACCTTTGGAATGTTCTACATCCAACACTTCTCTAGTGTTTTTTGCACATGCAACTCCTAAAATTGAATAGTCTCCGAACAAATGAATCAATATAATGCATCTGTCATCAGAGTCTTCGGACTACTGCTAGCTACGGCACATGTCTACTGGACTCCCTGCATTGCTGCTAACATCTGCATCTGTGCCCTCTGCACTATTTCCAACTCCGATCTACGCTCCAGTATCTAACATTTGTCACTCTGATTTTTTTCCTCCTGAAGTCTTACTACATTAATCTAATTGATCCTTCCTGCTAATGTTGTACTATGGGCTCCTTGTAGCCAGGTTCGTCCATGAGACACGCCATCTCAATGGACCCTGCCCAAATCTCTTCTTGGGATTAATTCTGCACATTACCCCACCTCACACCTAGAGGTATAGTTGCATGTACTCCCTCTACCCTTCTAGCTCGAAATTTCCCCCTCTTGGAGGTATTTGCTTGAGTGGACTCTTCCACTCGGTCTCCTCTCTTCTTCTCCAATTGTGGCTACTCCACAACCTTCTGAGGCTACTTCTGAGGCTGCATGTTGAGAGATAATTGCTCCCTCTCAACCACCAGGTCATTAACCACTACTTTGATCCTCAAAGCCTTGCATGCATCATCGACCTCAAGAGCATACAGGTTCTTGACTCTTGAACCGATCTGCTTCACCTGCCCTGTGGATATGTGAATAAGGAATGCCTTTCCTTCATTGAAAACCACATCATATCCAAAATTGTTGTGAAACTAGCTCTAAAAATAGAAGAAAAGAGATATCAACGCTTTAGAAATAAGCCACTTCGAGGGAGAAACCTCCAATACAATACATGAATGAACAATTTTTGGATGATACAAATGACAAAACCTCCTCTTTATATATAGGAGTCCATGGGGCCACAATGTAATCCTAGCCGACCTAACAATAATAATGTAAGGGCACAATAATAACAATATGGGGGTTACAGGGGTACAATAATAACAATAAGGGGGTTAAACTAACAACAATAAGGGACTATACTAGTAATATAAGGACCTAACATGCTCCTCTCCTTCAAAAAAGTGTTGTCCTCAATGCTTGAGTAGCTCTGAGTGCTTCTGTATAAAATTCTCATCCTCCCATATAGAACCTTTGGTGGGTAAGTTCTTCCATTTGATGAGATACTTTGAAATTGATTGATTTCGTAGCTGTCGAGTTCTTGTTTCCGTGACTACTTCAGGTTCCAATATGGTTTTTCTTTCCTCATCAAGTTCTAGAAATATTGATTGAACTGGAAGTTTGTCCCCTATAACCTTTTTTAAGCATGAAACATGGACAACTGGATGCACTCGCGAAGAAGTAGGAAGATGCAATTTGTATGCCATAGTACCAATCTTTTGCAACACCTTGTAAGGACCATAGTACTTTGGCGATAATTTATTATCCTTCTTAGCTTGCTTGAGGGACATTTGTTTGTATGGTTGTAGCCGTAAAAATACCCAGTCTCCCACATCAAAACTTCTCTCACTCCGATGTTGATCTGCCTGTTGTTTCATTCGATTTTGTGCCAAATTTAGGTTATCCTTTAAGAGTTCGAGAACTTCTTGTTGATGCTCGATATGATCCTCCACTGCTTGAAGCCTAGAATTTTCCCTTAAATAAGATGTGATGGATGGTGGATGATATCCATAAAGTGCCATAAATGGGGTCATTTTTGCTGCAGTATGGAAGGAAGTGTTATACCACCATTTAGCGAGAGGTAACCACTTGACCCATTTTGCTTTCTTATCAAATACAAAACAACAAAGATATCCTTCCAAACATTTATTCACTATCTCTGTCTGACCATCAGATTGAGGATGATAAGATGAGCTATGAGCTAGTTGAGTACCCAAACAAGAAAATAATTCCGTCCAAAAATTTCCAGTAAAAATGGGATCTCTGTCACTTACAATAATCTTTGGGTTTCCATGTAGCTTTTGAATTGTTTCCATAAATGCAAAAGCAACTGTACTTGCTTTAAATGGATGAGATAATGCACAAAATTGGGCATACTTGGTAAGTCTATCAACTGCCACCATGATGACACTCCTTCCTTCAGACTTAGGTAAACCTGTGATAAAATCCATTGAAATCTCCTCCCAACGTTGTCTTGGAATGGATAAAGGTTTTAGAAGACCCGGGGTCTTAATTGTCTCAACTTTATTTTGCTAGCAAACCAAACATTCTGCCACAAAATTTTGAATATTAGATTTAAGGCCATCCCAAAAAAATTCTTTCTGCACCCTGTGGTAAGTTTTTAAAAATACTGAGTGTCCTCCTAAAGGAGAAGTGTGCAATTCCAAAAGAATATTTTTTTTAGTTGGGAATTCTTGCAAATATATAAGCGATCTTTGTACCATAAGGAACCACTTTTCCAGTTAAATGTATCATATGTACTAGGATCTTGCTGCAACTTTTGAATGAGTGTCCAAACTTCTTTGTCCTTCTTCGATTCATCCCTTGCTTCGGTTATCCAATTTGGTTGGATAATAGAAATGCCACAAAGCAATGCTTCCACCTCTTCATCATTTCATGAGAGTGCATATGCAACAACATTTAGCTTCCCTTTTTTGTAGATGATTTCAAAGTCATAACCCAACATCTTTATGACCCATTTTTGCTGCTCTTCCGAAGATAGTCTTTGTTCCAAAAAGTGTTTAAGACTATCATGATCAGTTTTTACCTTCAAGTGTCTTCCCATTAGGTAAGGTCTCCATTTCTTTAGTGCATGTAGTATTGCCAACATTTCCTTCTCATAAATAGCCTTTTGTAAATACTTTCCTTTGATTGAACGACTTTCAAAAGCAATGGGTCTTCCTTCTTGCATTAAAATAGCACCAATTCCATTTCCTGAGGCATCACATTGCACAATAAAGGTTTTTGTGAAGTTTGGCGTAGCTAAGACTGGTGCTAGGCACATTGCCTCTTTAAGATGTTCAAACGCCTTAGTTGCTTCACGAGTCTATGAAAATGCATCTTTCTTCAATAATGTTGTTAGAGGTGCTGCTATTCTCCCATAATTATTAACAAACTTGCGATAATACCCTGTTAACCCGAGAAATCCACGCAAGTGCTTTATGGTTGTGGGGACATTCCATTCATTAATGGCTTTAATTCTGTTAGGGTATACCTTAACACCCTAGTGAGATGCAATATGACCCTATTCCACCTCTTGTACTCCAAAGAAACATTTGGATGTTTTTGCATATAATTGTTTCTCCTCCAATAGTTTGAGCACCATGTTAACATGTTGAACATTATCCTTCCAAGACCTGTTGTAGATTAATATATCATCAAAAAATACTAGCACAAATTTTCTAAGGAAGGGTTTGAAAATGGAATTCATCAACCCTTGAAATGTAGAAGGTGCATTGGTAAGGCCAAAAGGGATGACCAAAAATTCATAATGACCCTCATGAGTTCGAAATGCTATTTTTGGAATATCTTCAGTCTTCATTCTAATTTGATGATATCCTGAATGAAAATCCAACTTGGTAAAATAAATTGCTCCATGTAATTCATCCAATAATTCATCAATCATAGGAATGGGAAATTTATCTTTAATGGTGAGCTTATTGATCTCCCTATAATCCGGACACATTCGCCATGATCCATCCTTCTTGTGTACCAATACTACCGGAGCAGAGAAAGAACTTTGACTAGGTTGAATTATACCTGCCTCTAACATTTCTGCAATCATGCGTTCAATTTCGCTCTTTTGGAAGTAAGGATATCTATAAGGCCGGATGTTTGGAGGAACACTTCCTGGAATCAAATGAATAGCATGATCATGATCACTAATAGGTGGGAGTCCTTTGGGAGTTTCAAACACCTTGGAATGATTGTCCAAGACTTGTTGGAGATCTGCAGAAATAGATGATTTTGATGTCGGAACTTCTAGTGAGCACAATTGTGCAATTACGCCTCGTTGTTCTTTCTTTAGAAGCTTTGTCATGACATTAGAGCTTATTATCCTTCCCGGCTTCCCTTCAATACCCCGTAATTCGACTTCCTTTCCTTCTGAAAAAAATTTCAAGAAAAGTTCTTGAAAATTAAAAGCTACCCTCCCCAAAGATTGTAACCATTGTACTCCTAGTACAACATCAACACCTCCCATAGGAATGGAAAGCATTGGACTAGTCAATACATATTCCCCCATGGTTAGCTTCATATTATGGCATTTTCCAGAGCAATTTATAGTTCCTCCATTTGCAACCATCACTTGACATTCTGGTGCTGGGTATAGGAAACAATTCAATTCCTTGGCTACCTTACAATGAATAAAATTATGGGTACTACCTAAATCAATCAACACTATTAATTTTTTCTTCTTGATATGTCCTTCTATCTTGAGAGTTTGAGGAGTGGTAATTCCTGCCAATGCATTACATGATATGGTCAGACTCATTTCTTCTTCTTCTAGGGTTTCTTCCTGGTGTATATCCTCTTCTTTTTAAGTTTCTTGTTCATTTTCTTCCTCCTCTTCACAATCTCTATAAAATCATTTCTTCGTCCTTCTTCCATTCATCTCTTGTTTTGGTTATCCAGTCTGGTTGGATAATAGAAATGGCACAAAGTAATGCTTCCACCTCTTCATCCTTTCTTGAGAGTACATCTGCAACAACATTTAGCTTCCCTTTTTTGTAGATGATTTCAAAGTCATAACCAATTTGTGACCCATTTTTGTTGCTCTTTCGAAGATAGTCTTTGTTCCAAAAAGTGTTTAAGACTATCATGATCAATTTTTACCTTGAAGTGTCTTCCCATTAGGTAAGGTCTTCATTTATTTAGTGCATGTAGTATTGCCAACATTTCCTTTTCATAAATAGCCTTTTGTAAATAATTTCCTTTGATTGAACAACTTTCAAAAGCAATGGGTCTTCCTTCTTGCATTAAAGCAACACCAATTCCATTTCCTGAGGCATCACATTCCACAATAAAGGTTTTTGTGAAGTTTGGCGTAGCTAAGGTTGGTGCTAGGAACATTGCCTCTTTAAGATGTTCAAAGGCCTGAGTTGCTTCAGGAGTCCATGAAAATGTATCTTTCTTCAATAATGTTGTTAGAGGTGCTGCTATTCTCCCATAATTCTTAACAAACTTTCAATATTACCCTATTAACCCGAGAAATATGCGCAACTGCTTTATGGTTGTGGGGACATTCCATTCTTTAACAGCTTTAATTTTGTTAGGGTCTACCTTAACACCCTCGTGAGATACAATATGTCCCATATATTCCACCTCTTGTACTCCAAAGAAACATTTGGATATTTTTGCATATAATTGTTTATCCTCCAATAGTTTGAGCACCCTGTCAACATGTTGATGATGACTCTTCCAAGACTGTACTCTAATATGTCATCAAAAAGTACTAGAAAAAATTTTCTAAGGAAGGGTTTGAAAATGGAATTCATCAGCCCTTGAAATGTAGAAGGTGCATTGGTAAGGCCAAAAGGCATGACCAAAAATTCATAATGACCCTCATGAATTTGAAATGTTATTTTTGGAATATCTTCAGTCTTCATTCTAATTTGATGATATCCAAAACGAAGATCCAACTTGGTAAAATAAATTGTTCCATGTAATTCATCTAATAATTCATCAATCACAGGAATGGGAAATTTATCTTTAATAGTGATCTTATTGAGCTCCCTATAATCTGAACACATCCGCCCTGATCCATCCTTCTTATCTGCCAATACTACTGGAGCAAAGAAAGAACTTTGACTAGGTTGAATAATACCAGCCTCTAACATTTTTGCAATCATGCGTTCAATTTCGCTCTTTTGGACATAAGGATATCTGTAAGGCATAATGTTTCAAGGAACACTTTCTGGAATCAAATGAATAACATGATCATGATCACGAGTAGGTGGGAGTCCTTTGGGAGTTTCAAACACCTTGAAATGATTTTCCAAGACTTTTTGGAGATCTTGAGAAATAGATGATTTTGTTGTTGGAACTTCTAGAGAGCATAATTGTGCAATTACGCTTCGTTGTTATTTCTTCATAAGCTTTGTCATGACATTAGAGCTTATTATCTTTCCTGGCTTCCCTGTGATACCCCGTAATTCGATTTCCTTTGCTTCAAGAAATAAATAAATTCAAGAAAAGTTCTTGAAAATTAAAAGCTACCATCCCCAAAGATTGTAACCATTGTACTCCTAGTACAACATCAACACCTCCCATTGGGATGGAAAGCATTGGACTATTCAATACATATTCCCCCATGGATAGTTTGATATTATGGCATTTTCCAGAGCAATTTATAGTTCCTCCATTTGCAACCATCACTTGACATTCTGGTGCTGGGTATATGAAACAATTCAATTCCTTGGCTACCTTACAATGAATAAAATTATGAGTACTACCCGAATTAATCAACACTATTACCTTTTTCTTCTTGATATGTCCTTCTATCTTGAGAGTTTGAGGAGTGGTAATTCCTGCCAATGCATTACATGATATGGTCAGACTCATTTCTTCTTCTTCTAGGGTTGCTTCTTGGTGTATAACCTCTTCTTTTGAAGTTTTTTGTTCATTTTCTTCCTCCTCTTCACAATCTATGTAAAATCATTTCTTCGTCCTTATTCCATTCATCCCTTGCTTCGGTTATCCAATCTGGTTGGATAATAGAAATGCCACAAAGCAATGCTTCCACCTCTTCATCCTTTCTTGAGAGTGCATCTGCAACAACATTTAGCTTCCCTTTTTTGTAGATGATTTCAAAGTCATAACCCAACATCTTTGTGACCCATTTTTGTTGCTCTTTCGAAGATAGTCTTTGTTCCAAAAAGTGTTTAAGACTATCATGATCATTTTTTACCTTGAAGTGTATTCCCATTAGGTAAGGTCTCCATTTCTTTAGTGCATGTAGTATTGCTAACATTTCCTTCTCATAAATAGCCTTATGTAAATACTTTCCTTTGATTGAACGACTTTCAAAAGAAATGGGTCTTCCTTCTTACATTAAAATAACACCAATTACATTTCCTAAGGCATCACATTGCAAAATAAAGGTTTTTGTGAAGTCTGGCGTAGCTAAGACTGGTGCTAGGCACATTGCCTTTTTAAGATGTTCAAACGCCTTAGTCGCTTCAAGAGTCCATGAAAATGCATCTTTCTTCAATAATTTTGTCAGAGGTGCTGCTATTCTCCCATAATTCTTAACAAACTTGCGATAATACCCTGTTAACCCGAGAAATCCGCGCAAGTGCTTTATGGTTGTGGGGACTTTCCATTCCTTAATGGCTTTAATTTTGTTAGGGTTTGCCTTAACACCCTCGTGAGATACAATATGACCCAAATATTCCACCTCTTGTACTTCAAAGAAACATTTGGATGTTTTTGCATATAATTGTTTCTCCTCCAATAGTTTGAGCACCATGTCAACGTGTTGAACATGATCCTTCCAAGACCTGTTGTAGATTAATATATCATCAAAAAATACTAGCACAAATTTTCTAAGGAAGGGTTTGAAAATGGAATTTATCAACCCTTGAAATGTAGAAGGTGCATTGGTAAGGCCAAAAGGCATGACCAGAAATTCATAATGACCCTCATGAGTTCGAAATGTTGTTTTTGGAATATCTTCGCCTTCATTTTAGTCATATATTACATTCAACAAAGATCCAACTTGCAAAATAAATTTCTCCATGTAATTCATCCAATAATTCATCAATCTAGAATGGGAAATTTATCTTTAATAGTGAGCTTATTGAGCTCCCTATAATCCGGACATGCGCCATGATCCATCCTTCTTGTGCACCAATACTACTGGAGCAGAGAAAGAACTTTGACTAGGTTGAATTATACCAGCCTCTAACATTTCTGCAATCATATGTTCAATTTCACTCTTTTGGACATAACGATATTTGTAAGGCCAGATGTTTGGAGGAACACTTCTTGGAATCAAATGAATAGCATGATCATGATCACGAATAGGTGGGAGTCCTTTGGGAGTATCAAACACCTTCGAATGATTGTCCAAGACTCTTTGGAGATCTAGAGAAACAGATGATTTTGATGTTGGAACTTATAGTGAGCATAATTGTGCAATTACACCTCGTTGTTATTTCTTCGGAAGCTTTGTCATGACATTAGAACTTATTATCTTTCCTGGCTTCCCTGTGATACCTCGTAATTCGATTTCCTTTCCTTCCGAAAAAAAATTTCAAGAAAAGTTCTTTAAAATTAAAAGCTACCGTCCCCAAAGATTGTAACCATTGTACTCCTAGTACAACATCAACACCTCCCATTGGGATGAAAAGCATTGGACTATTCAATACATATTCCCCCGTGGATAGCTTGATATTATGGCATTTTCCAGAGCAATTTATAGTTCCTCCATTTGCAACCATCACTTTACATTCTGGTGTTGGGTATAGGAAACAATTCAATTCCTTGGCTACCTTACAATGAATAAAATTATGGGTACTACCCGAATCAGTCAACATTCTTCTTGATATGTCCTTATATCTTGAGAGTTTGAGGAGTGGTAATTCCTGCCAATGCATTACATGATATGTTCGGACTCATTTCTTCTTCTTCTAGGGTTGCTTCCTGGTGTATATCCTCTTCTTTTGAAGTTTCTTGTTCATTTTCTTCCTCCTCTTCACAATCTATGTAAAATAATTTCTTCTCAACACACTTATGACCTTTAATGTATTTGCTATCACAACTGTAGCAAAGCCCTTTTGTTATTTTTTCTTCCAATTGCTGTGGTGTCAACCTTGTAGGTTGTGGAAGTCTAGGAGTAGCAACACTTCCATCTTTATAGATGTGAGTGGTAGGCTTCCTTGTCACCATAATTTTACATTCAATTTTTCTTGCCAACCTGAATGGATTCTCTAATGAATCTGGTTCCCAAATGAAAACTTCATGTTGGATGTTATCCTTTAAAGTCCCTTTGAAGACATCAATCCTGTGTTCCTCTGGAATATCAGTTACCCTTATTTTCAATTTTTGGAAGTCCTCAATGTGCTCCGCCACTAAACCCTTTTGTTTGAGATTTATCAATTGGCTCAAGAAGGTGTTGCTCTTTGTATCCTCATAATGTGCTATCATTTCCTTTGTAAAAATTGACCAAGTGACAATTTTTTTACGGGAGCAAAGCCATCGATACCATACAAATGGATTTTGTTCTAAATGTAAAGTTGCAATGCATACCTTTTGTGTGTTTTTCACATTATTGAGATCAAAATATTTCTCCATCTGTAGTATTCATGTTACGGGATCCTTGCCATCAAACTTCCTCATATCCATCTTTGGAATATGGTGGTTCTTCCATCCAACCTTATATTTTATGAAATCATGATTAACATTTATTTTGTTCTCATCATGAGTTTCCGCTACTATATTTTCGCCATTAGGAAACATTTCTTGTATCAACTTTGCCAAACCTTCGATGTCTACTTTTAGATCATTCTTCATGTTTTTGATGTTGCCTTTCATTTTTTCATCGATCTTAGCTTCCATGCCCACTTCCATGCCATCCATCTTAGCTTCCAAACCATTCATCTTAGCTTCCACGCCTTTCTTCAAAAGATCCATCTTATTTTCCACGCCTTTCTTCAAAACTTCCATTTCATTTTTTGTTGCTCTTTTCGATAGCGAAATTTAGTGCACTTGCTCTTGTAATTTTGATATCTCATGTTGTGTTTCTTCGTCTTCATGAGTCATAGTGGAGCCTTCTGAAGGCTTAATGGGTGTTGAATTATTTTTACGGGGCATTTTATAACCCAATACTGATATCTATTCTTCAATATGCCCTTGGAATAAATTCAAACTATTTTTTTTCAAACGAGACTTATGTAATTCGAAAAAAAAAAATACACACATTTTTCTTGCTTTTTAGGAGCTCAATATTGTAACCGAATTATCTCTATGATTTCAGATCTTCAATATTTGAAATTCGGCCCTATATTAGTCCTCTAAATCTTCTTTCGAATGCCACAGGTCTGACCTGATTTGGATTTTTCAAGTCAAAGTTATGCCCAATCTCCCACAATGACCTAATTATGGACTAGTTCAGTATAGCGAACTTGTACGACTTGCCACGTATCACTGTTTCCTCCTTTGGCTCTGAAATTGATAGACAAAAAACTAAATTCCGTGTACTTGCGGCCTCTTTTTACATCATTCCAATCTGATGCTTAGAGAGAGATCTATGAAACTTTTCCCACGATCACCTCTTTGAGATGAAATTCAGAAGCCTGAAAATGCCCTAACTTCCACAGATCATATCTTCGCAAATATTGCAAACCAAGATCTGAAATTTTGCGACGATGTTCCGTAGGATTTTGACTTCGCACTCTAAAAATTTCAGCTTCTAAACATTCGTAGAAAAACATTTATAGAGAAAATTCCACGATAACCTGTTTAGGTTAAATTCAAGAGCCTGCAAAATGACCTAACTTCCACAGATCATATCTCCAAAAATATTGTGAACCAAACTCTGAAATTTTTGC
This sequence comes from Pinus albicaulis, assembly GCA_034641835.2. Classification (NCBI taxonomy): domain Eukaryota; kingdom Viridiplantae; phylum Streptophyta; class Pinopsida; order Pinales; family Pinaceae; genus Pinus; species Pinus albicaulis. Next base: position 509,525,090 of record CM076580.1, read on the forward strand.
GACAATGTTCCTCAGGATTTTGGCTTCGCACTCTAAAAATTTCAGCTTTTGAACGTTCGTAGAAAACAAGTTATAGCGCAAATTCCACGATGACCTGTTTGGAGCAGCGAAACCTTAGAATCTCAAAGCTCTGATACCAAATGTTGTGAAACCAGCTCCAAAAATAGAAGAAAAGAGATATCAACACCTTAGAAATAAGCCACTTCAAGGGGGCAATCGCCAATACATTACATGAATGAATAATTCTTGGATGATACAAATGACAAAACCTCCTCTCTATATATAGGAGTCCATGGGGCCACAATGTAATCCTAGCCGACCTAAAAATAATAATGTAAGGGCACAATAATAACAATATGGGGGTTACAGGGGTACAATAATAACAATAAGGGGGTTAAACTAGCAACAATAAGGGGCTATACTAGTAATATAAGGACCTAACAAAGATCCTCCAACACAACTGAATCTATATTATTTTTCAATCTTGGTACATGCATGACATCTTTTAATATGAAAAGCTTGCACGATTGTCTCTGGAAAGTAACTGTACCAATCTCAGTAGCACTATATCTCTTATCATCGTCCATCTCGATGTGCATCTGAAGATCCTTCTCCTCCAAGCTACTAAAGAGTTATTTGTTTCCCATCATGTGCAAATATGCTCCACTCTCCAAGTACCGCATAGATCCCATCACAGTTGATGCTATGCATGCGATGAGAGAGAAGTCCAACTCAAACTGTGAGGCCAGAGCTTCACCCGTTGCAGCTCCCGGAGCCTTCTTATTGTTCTTATTCTTTTGTGGACAATTTGTGGCATAGTGTCCATGATCATGACAGTGAAAATATTTCACCTTTCACATGTCACGCTTCTTGCCTTCCTTGTCAGTCACATATTTGGAATGGGAATTCTCCCCCTTCCCATTCTTTTCCTTACCAGGCAAGGCACAATTTTCCTCATCATCAGCCTTGGATGAGGACCCATCCCTGGTATTCCGCCGAAACTCTTCTCTTACCAAATCTAACCATAGTCGCTCCCAATCTAGTAACTTCTCCCTCCCATTCACAGATTTTTGGTAACTATGCTAGCTCTTGGGAAGGCCTAGAAATGCTAGGATCACCAAGTCATCATCAGCTACAGTAATTCCAATACTTCCAAGCACATCTCGACATTGAGTGAACTTGGTCAAGTATTTCTGGAATGTGTCATCCTTCTCCAATTTGATTTTTCTGAGCTTGTCCTTGAGTGTCAATTTTTTGTGGTCATTGGTGCTTTGAAACAGATCTGTCAAGGCCTTCCACATAGCATATGGAGTTGTCTTTCCATGGAGACTCGAGACAATATGATCTCTAACTCCCTCTAACAAGATCCTCCTCACCTTTGCTACCTTCTTCTGCCATGCATCAATAAGTTGGGCATCTGCTGCTGTGGGCTTGGGAATATCACTATCTATGAATTCCTTCAACCCATTGTCCTCCAACATTGCCTCCACCATGTCCTTCCATGCAATATAATTCGAACTTCCCTTGAGTGCATATTCGATTGTCAAGCCATTGAAAGACGTCTTGATCTGCTTCTAGCTACAAAGAAAGTATCTACAAATTTGAATATTGTTCAACACAAACTCAATTTATTCTCCACTATTGTGATTCCTGGCGTCTGATACCATGTAAAAAATCTCTAACACAGCTCTGATACCTTGTAGAAATAATATAGAAACTCAATATACCAATGGATTTAATCTGATCATGTAATGTACTAAAATAAGATACTGAATCCTTCTACTATATTTGTGGAATATAAAACACGATCACTCAATCACATGCAAGTAAGAGAAAGAAACTATTGATCACACAACACAATATGTTCTTGGAGAAAGCACCTGCTCAAAACCCCTCTATCATATATTTTACATAGTCAAAGAATCATGAAACAATACAATGTTTTCTAACACCGAGAAAATAATGCACTCTATCGATCGTCTCACACTGATCCTGCTCAAAACTGACTAGCAATTCATAAGCAAAATTTACCAACACTTAGCCAATTCTCAGCCCTTGCTTATCCCAACCTTTCTCACGCAATACCTAGGCAATTAATCCCTATTAAATAGGATAATCAACCTTCCTTGACTACGCAATATTTCATGAGTCTTCCTCTAACTTTAAAATTACGCCCGAACAATTCACTAATAATACAGCTGATAGTTAACTTCCCTTTAACCTTTGTCTCAACTGGGTCGTCATCAGAATTGACATGCATGCAGCTAGTAATATTGAATCATCAGTTATTTGATATATCACTACTTGTGAATTAAATCCAATTTAATTCACTTGACCTCTCACTAGCTCATCACTCAGTTATAACTAGTTAAACTGATTTTAACTCAATTAATTTGAGTTAACTGATTACACATGCACGAAACTAATGCATTAACTGCAACTGGACCCCCAAAATAATAGAATCACTCTACATGCCTCACCTTTGACCCTCAATTCGAATTTCTTGAGCTAACTCGGTCTTTCTGACTTATTTAACTAATACAAGTTTTTATGAGATGAAATTACAATTTATTTTCCAATTTATTTAAGGGATAAATAAATTAGATGCCCATATTTAGTGCTAGTATGTAACTGAATTCCTCACTCAAGTGTGACTGGAATTCCATACCAATTATGTGGTCAATTTTTATCCTTTCTAGATTCCAATTTCACTGTTTCTTGTTGCAAATTTCAACACATAGTATATCATCACTCTTTAAATCATAAGCATTGTTGATATTTTTAAATCCAATTTCAAACTACGTGTGTTCAATGAGCATATAGTCAAGTATTGATTTCTTTGTACTCCATGTAAATTGTGTTCAAGTTGATAGGAAACATGTTCTAAAAGTCGTTTTACTTCAGTAACAACTTTTTGATAAAGAGAGAAGTTTGATTTTTTGCAATCTGCTGATTAGATAAAAATATATAATGTCTTTGACACAAGAAACTGTTGTGTAGACAAGTCCATGTTCTTTTAATCCTTTTGGATCAAAAGCCAATATGTCCATTGTTACCCCTTGAGATAAAAGTAATTACTTAATATCATATATAAATAAGAAAAAAATTAAGGAAATATTACCAACAGATTGTTGGTGTCCTAGCTTTTATTGTATCCACAATTATTTTACACGCAAAAGTCTTGGATAATGGTTTTTTCCATACTCCTTTTTTATTTCTTTTTTTAACTTTCTTTGTACAAATGGTGGAGGAAAAGATGTTGAATAAAAATGCAACAAACACATTGATCGAGGTGGATATTGGTGGCCACCCACCTATTCCACTTGGACCCCCACCATTGTTTCTTTCAATTTTTCAATTTCCTTAATTGTAGCAAAATTTACTATTTTTGGCAGTTTTTCGGGTCCTAAACTTTCGGAGTTGTTTTGAGGCCCTAAACAGTGTTTTTTGGGCATGAAAATTCCAATGAATGATAGTTTTAGTCCTCAGATAGATCTTTTTAACGAGGTATCATGTGCGTCAAACGGAGATAGTATGCCAAAGTTAGACCTCGGGAAATTGATGTACCACTTTACCCCGATGGGGCCCATAGTTTGTCATTTCATCTCCTAGGGTTAGGTTTTTGAATATTTTTGGGTTTCCATTGTTTCTCAATAATAAATAGGCCTTTGAGTCTCATTGTAACACAATTCAGAGGCATATAGCCGCCACATCTCTTCTCAGAGATAGGCTACCAGCGCCCTAGCTAGTTTATTTCCATTCTGTCTGTAAGCATATTTCAGTTATGAGATATTAATGAAATGAAGTCTTATTTCTACTGCATCTTTGTGTTTATGTGTATTTCTATATTTTATTTTGTTCCTACATAAGTCTAGATCACACATAGTTGTCTAAATGGAATGGATAGAATTGAAAGAAAACAACCATTGTATATGGATGCTTAATTATTCTTATGCTCACAGACCTTAAATATTCAAGCTATTTTAGAAAACAAGACAATGAATGTCTATCGTATTTTTATCATAATTTTAATTGTTTTAGTGGAGCCATGTGAGCCCTTTTGTCAACATAACATGTTTTTAAAAAGCCTACAAAAACAGGCTTTAAAAAAAATCTACAATGATAATATATATATTTTGCAATATATATAAGGTAGTAATTTTTCTAACCATCCAATGGTAATATATATAAATCAATCATCCTATGAATAGTTAATGCATTAGTTTACTAGGAAAATATAATATTTTCTATAATCGATAGAAAAATTAAAACTCAATGCATCAACATCTTTACATTTCTGCAACTATATTAAAAAAATGTCATTTCAGAACTTCAGGAGTCTCGTATACAAGCACAACGTGTTTTCATGGTAACATTATTAGGGATTAAACTTCCCATTGCATGTATCACACTTCATTAATGTCACACATGACTTTGTAAGTTTCCCATTTCTAGAAACCCCCTTCCTGTCTATTGAAATGATCTAGTGCTTTAAAGCATTCAGTTCTCAGGAATTTGTTACAGTCTCTAGTTCTCATATATTTATTGGACATGATACTAAATGAATCTAATATATAAATCCCCTTCTTTCTTGTTAACATGATTTATGGCTTTAAATCATTCAATTCTAAGGAATTTGTTACAATCCCTATTCCTCGGGGTTTTACTGGGAAAGATAATGAATGGCTCTGATATCTAAACATGTTAGAATCTATATGATGTAATTGTTATTTAAGAAATGCTCACGATCTTCCTATAGACATTAGGCTAAACTTTTGGCAGTATTCCCTCCCTATTTGAGTTGGGCGACTTTAAAACTCAAATTCGATATCAATCCCAAACATTATAGATTTTCTAAACATACGCATTTGTTTAAACGAAATTTAAGCTATCACTGAAATTTGACACCCAATTAATGACATATGTTCTAAATATTACATGAATTCATTTGGTGTTTATATGTACATATACATAAAACAAGAAAATAAATGTCACGGATTCAAACCTATCCAACCGAGTCCTTTGTATTTCCCTTGGCTCTTCCTAACTAATTTAATGCCACAAGATGCAAATCTTCAAAAAAAAAAAAAAAGGCATAAATAAAGTATGATCGTTCCATCAATCCATGGAAGACACCATATCTAACCCTAGAAATACTTATATATATATATATATATATATATATATATATATATATATATATATATTTTATTATTATTATTATTAGTATTTATTTATTTATAGATTTATCATCAATATTATTATTATTTATTTAATATTATTATTTTTCATTTATTTATTTTATTTTATTGATTTATCTATTTATTTTTATTTTATTTTTATTTATTTATTTATTTATTTATTTTTACTTTTTATTTTTATTTTTATTTTTTTATTATTTTATTATTTTTATTTTTATTTTATTTTATTAGAATTTTGGATTATTATTAATTAATTATATATAAATATTTTATTATATTTAAATCTTTAAATTATTAAATAAAATAATAATAATAATTCAACTATTATTTTGTCTTTGTATTTTCTTATTGATCGAACTAGCTACATTGTTCTAGCGGCTAGTTGGAGTTTTCTATCACAAGACCCTGTGTCCTATATCAAATTTCCTCATCTTGTCTCGATGATGAACCACCTTTGGTACAGTTCAAAACACGTGAAGCAAAATCGGCTTAAATATGATTTTCACCAAAAAATTTAGTACTTAATTAATTAAATTGTTTAATTTTAATTAACAATTAATTATAACTAAAATTAAACTAATTAAAAATTGATTTAATTTATTAATTAAAATATTATATTAATATTATAATTTAAATTATATTAAAATTATAATATAATTACTATAATTAAAATATAATATATATTATAATATTAATATAATATAATATATATTTTAAAAAACATTAATTCAAAACATGGCATCCCATCTAAACTACCTGAGGTGAGGTAAGAGTTATAAAGAGAATATTGGTGGAGGATGATGTAGACGGAGAGATAAGGTGACATGATGGTAGTGAGGTGGAAGGTACAGGGGATATAAGGAGTTCAACCAAGCCAAATCATATGTTAAAAAAAACTAATTCCTCGTATACAAATTTTTGTTTGTATTGCAAATTTTAAGAAAAGAAGCTTGGTATTTAAATGAAATTGCGATATGTTATTTGCAATATCAAATATTGAAAGTAGAATTTTATTGGATTAGTTTGAAATTGCGATATTATTTGCAATATGAAATATCGCAAGTAAATTTTATTGGATTGGTTTTTGGAAGGAGGAGAAGGAATGTGAAGTGGGCTCACGTGGGATTAACAATTTTATAAATTGGATTTCAGTTATTTTGTAATTTTGGGGTTTTAGGTTTAGTAATTTATTTTAAAATAACAATTTGGAGTAAATTACCAAGATCTAGAAACATGTTTTTTTCTATTGTACAATTTAGTTGGATTATTTTGTAGGATCGTTAGTGAAAAATAAAAAATTAGTAAAAATTAACTAAAAATGAATATTTACAATGAAGACTATTTTAATTGTGAAAATATAAATATTATACATTTATGTACATTTTTTAACCGAGGTGACAAAAATATGATCAAACTTCAAAAGAGTGTCATTTACAAACCGGTTGACCAAATGAAGCAAAACAAGTATCGTTGGAAAGCTTGTGAAAAATCGGATTCAATGAAACAAATCAAAATAGAAATCCGACAAAAAAATGGCAAAATTTGCAAGATAATTAACTTAATGAAAATCATAAAAGTTTCTTAGCCAAAAATTAATAGAAAGGGTCTCCATTATTCGAAGTAAAAATTAAAAAATGGGGGGTGTTGGGTTTTCACTACAACATGATCATAGGATAACGATGATTAGACCAAAACTAAGCACATATCAACCACCAAAGGAATGAAATTGTTTGATGTCACACTAACTTTGAAACTTGCGTAGATATTTCCTAAATACTACACAAATAATAATATATGTGGACTGCATAGAGCCTTTAAATGTGAAGTTTCATTCATGGCTACCGATCCAAATTGAATGCATTAATTAGCTACATCATCGTAATTATGTCGTGAATGGGGATTGTCATTCTCAACCATATTAACATAAACTTGTAGATATTCATGATTATCAATCTAAATTCAATGCAATTGATACCTACATCATCATAATAACATTGTGAATGGACAATAAATACATAATGTGTCATTCTCAATGACATAACATAACATACAACTATAGTTATTTGGACATATTTTCTTGGAACATTAATGTGAAAAAATTAATATTCATCACCCCAATTAGTATGTTAATGGATAGCCAAAGAGATAGGGGTATCAACACCCTTGAGAGTCCTTGCAAACATTTACTATCAATACCAATGACAACTCTGGACAAAATACTCACGTCACCTCGCTACCCCATCCCAAGCACAAAATTCTAACCTCACGGCAACACCTTAGCAACCCAAAAAAGTCCCACGACATACGGTCCAAAATTAATATGTCCAAATGGATGTCATATGTCTCCATAAATACAACACAAGCAACCCCATGCATCCAAATTTATGCACAAGCAAAAGGATAAGCCCTCACATTCTAACCAGAAGAATATAATTGTTAGCTAAATATAAGAAGAGATTACCCATTTTCAACTCCATTCATTAGAAGAGCAATATCCCTTCAATGGCCAAGATCCATCACTAATGGATGGTGGAGATCCAAAAGCGAAGCCCCCTCCTTTTCCATACCAAAACAAGGTCAAACCCCTGCATTTTGTTGATCTGGAAGGAATGGAATCTGACCATTACATTGATTTACCAGACCCCGCACCAAAATTATGAACCCTTGGTGATGTCATAGGGAGGAGGGGAGATCCTCTATTAAATATGAGCCCTCGTAACTTTTAACTTCCCTCCATCGTCGAATTGTTTGGGAATCCACAACTATTACCCACACCAAACATATAGTAATTTTTATATTGAAGGATCGTAGTAATAATAATATTAACATTAATATTAATATGAATACAAATGTGAACATAGTAACAAAACATGAGCATATCAACCAAAATTATTTTAGATCTTAACCTTAAAATCACTTAGAGCTTAGGAAGGACATATTCAACTAAAATAACATTAATAAATAGATGGGAGTTGGAATTAAATCATGAGTGTATGAAGTACAGATAATGCATTTTATTTATGTCAACGTCATTTAAGACCGTAACCATATCATCTCAACCTATAACCATATCTGAATTTATTAATATGCATTAAAATCTTTATCACAAACTCCATCAACAACAAGGACAATGAAAATTTATACAATAAAACATTGATAAATATACCCTGTACTTGGCGATATGAACAGTTATGTCACCCCGCTTCTCCATGTAGGGCTCAAATGGCGAGGGTGACATTTCTTCTGAGCCATCCAATAAGATTCGAGAAAAAAATAAAAAAATAAAAATAAAATAAAAAATAAAAATAAAAATATAAAACAAAAAATCTCTATAGCTAAAGTTAACTTAACACTGGGAAAAAATTTCAACTGAGTACGGTCAAAATAATACCTCTCAATGGACGCTATATGTCCCCCGGGGACATAATATTAAAAACATTTAATGATATTTCAAAATCTATTGTATTTTCTATATCCATGGAAGCATTTATAGATCACCAACAAAAGCAACAGATGTTATTTATGATGTTGTTTCAAATAGCTAACAACACATGATGATTGGGGTTTGAGATTAATTAAATGAGTTACATCTTCTATATGGTTCCATGCTAAGTTATTTTCATAATGGATGCATGAATCCTAAAATGAAGAATCATACATTTGTAAACCTTGATAAAGATGCAAATGTCACATATTTGTAAGTCAAACCTCATTGATAACATTAAATATTTAAAAGCAACCATGCCTATCCACCATGTTGATTGTATATTGAAATATCAATATTTTTTTTATTCCACATGTTATGTTTGCATTAAGAAAAATTGGTCCCACCTAGTAGGTTGCATGTGACAAGCTGCTAGGCATGAGTTTTGAAAAGAGTTTAAGAAAATTGAACATGCTCCATAGGAGATTAGTTCCTCGGTACATTTCTTAGAGAGGAAGAGTTGTTATCACCAACCAACCAACTCATCCCAAGCAAGTTGATCATCTAGCTTATCCAAAAATGTTCACAATCCACCTTATCTCTTTTTTGGTTTATATATATATATTATGAAAATAAATATTTGTTCAAGCATGGAATATGTCCTAAAACGATTTTTCTTTGCTAAGAGCTCTTCTTCCTGAGATGCAAGGAAATAGGTTAATGACCCAAGACCTAGAGGAATTTAGAAGGAGTGAAAGCATACCTCCTTATGGACCACCAATGAGTAAATATAGGTCATGTGTTTTTCCTTGAATAACACTAATAATGATTTGAATGGGAATTTATTTGGTCATGGTTTATTTGATATGATCGTTCCACGTGATCTCTTAAAAGGTTTTATGAGTGGACGATTACATATTTATAGTTTTCCTCGTAAAAAAAAAAAAAAAAAATGAACATTGAGTTTTATTCCTTATCTTACATTAGCAAATAGCAGCCAATAATGAATGTTCCCGGTGTTGATTTGATAATTGAGGCATGATAGGTCTTCCCACTATTTAAGATATTTTTTAAAGATGTAAGGACCATCAAATGTGTCTCTTTTTAATAACAATACTATAATCATTCAAATTCAAATTAATTAGGATATTAAGAATAATAGTATAATGAAACCTCATACTTGATTTCAATGGTGTACTTTTGTGTATGTTGTTCACGATCAAAAAATCATTTAAAGGAGGGAAAAAAAGCTAATTTAAATTAATGTCAATTTCAAAAAAACTTACAAATTTAGATTTTATAATTTAGATTTTTTTTTTAAGTACATAATGATATTTTAATGTAGCACAAATTTTAGTGCATAAATCCTAAGTTTTTGAACTTAATTGAGAAATATGAATTATAACATTCTTATAACTTCACTGTATGTATTTTTTTAATTCAAAACTGAAATAGTGTGATAGAATTTCAACTACTTGTTCCAACTCTTTTTTGAAATAATAAGAGTTGGTGCAAATCTAAGAATAATACCTTTCTTGGTAGTTAGAATCAGGGGGGAGTCAACATGTAGAGTAGCATCAAACCTAGGAGTAGCATGACATCAAGGTCAACACCCATAAGTAGACATGATCCCTAATTTTCTTTTACATGAGCCCTTACGTTAATTTTTTTCAATTAGTAACCATTTAAGATACTATTATTTACTAGTCATGCTTTCTAGAAACCTAAGTGCTTGAATTTTATCCAACATGGTAAGAGAATCATGGAAAACAATCAACCCTCTAATGAAAGTATTTCCATTCTTCTACACATCAAGGCATTTCCAATGGTGCAAAAATCACCTCAACAGGAGCTCATTTGCAAAATTTATGCCTCCTATAAGTTGACCTACCTTATTGACCACCATGGTATTGATTAGATGCCATTCCAACCCCCATTATCATATGTGTTGGGCTAGACACATGTGGAATTCCAATAATATTATAGAAGTTCCAAAACCTAATAGTAATTAGGTGTTGAGGCATAATACAAGATTTTTTGTGATGAGATATTGTAGTGGAATATGCACAACAATTTATAGATCATATTGGTATCAAGGTAGCCTTCTTTGGGTTATTCATGGAAATCGCAAGACCCTAGAATCAGCTTAAGAATGAAGTTATAGAACCATACAAAGACATATGAGACTATATGGATGTAATTGAAGAGAGCTTGGTGAGGTTACAAGATAAATCATTGATATCGCTCATAACATGGCCCTCCTCATAGTGGCTCTAGAAAGCAAGTTCAAACCTTTCAAGGAGGTTGGTGGCTCTAACTTAGAAATTGTATCATATGAGAAACCATGAGATAGTGGAGACCTAGAGAAGGAGTCAGTGAAATACCTCGAGAAAGGAAAAATGAGTTCAAGTTCCATCACTCCTTCACAATCTACGTTTAAATTGAAGTGAAACTAGATATCAAACCTATCAAGGTGATATCGATGTTTTTAAGTTGAATGATTGCTTGCAATAGTTAGAAATGCATTTCAATGTCCATAATATAGAAGAAGAGGAAATTTTTTCATTTTCTCAAGTCAAACTAGAGGGCCGTGCACTAACCTAGTAAGAAATCCACATGCACTAGAGGGTGATCTACCAATAAATCAATGGGAGGATTTAAAAACCCTTGTCGAGTCCTAATTATAGCCTATTCGATATGTAAAGGAATGGTGCATCCATTGGCATCACTTCAGGTAGAAGTAAGGGGAAATTGTGCAAGAGGAAGATAAAGAATTTGGTAAGATGATTATCATATTGGGTATCTCTCCTAAGAACCTAGATCAAGTATCGAGGGTGTCTACATAGTCATTTGGGAAAATAAGTGATGCTTTTAAAATCAAGGACCATTGTTCTTTCCTATGTGAAAACAAAATTCATAGAGAACATAAGCCATAAGAAAGGTTATCCTAGTGGTCTTAAATCAAAATACCTCCAAGAATATTCCTTGAAGAGGAAGGAGAAGTGGAAAGGAAAAGACAAAAAATATGGTAGCCACTACACATCAAAGAAAGGATTCTAACAACCATTACATATTGATGGTGACACCAAAGGTAAGTGTTGGAGGATACATCTAGAGGTAAATACAAAGAATTATAACAAGATGTCAAGAAGAAGAACCTGCTAGGCATGGATTTAGGAAACTTGGTAAAGAGCATCTCATATGCGGATGACAATATTGTTTGAACCCTAGTGTTGAAGGAGGTGAATTTGAGTACCCTTCATGAAAAGGAAGAGAAGGAGATTAAAAAATCTCTTCCACATTAAGATTCAGGTAAAAAATACCAAAGTAGTTACTCTATTCAATTTTGGATCGAGCCAACCATATATCAGACAATCTAGTCAACAAACTTGGATTGTTGTTTCATGATCATTTAAGCACATATCCAATGAGATGGGTGAATAAGGATATATGCATCATAGTTACTAAATATTGTAAGTTCAATCTTGCTAAAATTGAATATTTTATTAATGAATTGGAGTTATATGTAGTACCCATGACATGTGTGGTGTAGTGTTTGGAAGCTTCTACATGTATATGAGGGATGCAATCTTAATGCAAAGATAAAACTAATATTGCATGATTTACAATGGGAAGTATTACACCATCAAAATGCATAGTGGTGAATCAAATATTATCTAGTAAGTGCCAACCAAGTGAAAATTTTGATGAATTCTAGTATGAAGTACGTATTATGTATTGATTTCCTTAAGAGACATTCAACTAGGGGAGAAATCAACAAGAATAAATGCATCCCTAGAGGGATGTAGCAAATAGAAGAAACATTTTCTAGAGTAGTTGTCGTAGGCATACAAAGGAGGGTTCCAAGAGCCTAAAGGACTACCACCTAAGAGGGAAGTGGACCACAAGATATAGTTGTTTCCTAAATCACCATTACCAAATATTAGGTGATATAAATAGTTTGTTCTGGAATTATATGAAGTGAATAACTATTGGAGTAGGGAGTAATTTGGCTAAGCACATCATATTGTGGTTTCCTTATCATCATAGTACCCAAGAAGGATGGGAATTGGAAAATGTGTATTGACTATAGATATTTAAACAACTTCACACTCAAGAATCGATACACTCTCTCCCAATATTCATGATTTGTTAGATCAATTACATCATGTCGAGTAATTTACCAAGATAGATATCAAACTAGGATAACACCAAGTACGTGTTAAAGAAATAGACACTTGGAAGGTCTCCTTTAAGACAAGGAAATATTTATATGAATGATTGGTCATGCATTTTAGTTTCTGTGATGCACCAACCACGTTTAGGTTATTAATGAATGATATATCGCATCCCTATTTAGATTCATTTGTCTTAGAATATTTGGATGACATATTTGTTTATAGCTCTACTTAGGAAAAACACATCTTACATTTAGGGAAAATTTTAATGATGGAAACTTAACTTAAAATTTAGAAATTTTGGTGATTCTTAATAGTCCTAAATATACAAACTATAAAATTTTGTGATATATTTTTAAAATACTCAAATTTCTTATAATCTTATACATATTCTATATAAAAATTTGGCGATTTTAATGTTAAAAATAATAATAATAATAATAATAAATTAAAAAAAAAAAAAAAAATTGTAAAATTTGGGCGAATAACATTTCGAAAAATTGGAAATTAGCGAATCTTTTTTTTTGGAAAATCATGAAAATTATCAAACTTGAAAATATTAGCCTCTAAAATTTTCCATGCTTACATCTCATACAAGTGTTAGAAACTTTGAAAAAACATCGATTGTTGGTTAACCTTAATACATGTGAGTTTTTTCAACGTCCATTGGTGTATTTTGGGTACATAGAATGGTGGAGGGAAACTTAAGATAAATCCTATAAAGATGAAGGGAATTGATCTGAAAATAGGTGGATAACTTGAAATTCTTATGCGCAAGCACCTCCCACTCAGTTAAACAAATAAAAGATCTTGCTTATACATGACTGTGCGGAAATGAATACGTGAAACAGGTGTATTTCCTTTAACTGTTTATTTGATTTAATAACATTTTTTTTGGTTGATAATAAGCATGTACCACAACCATAAAGTGCAGCAAATAAGCATCAACACATAACAACAAATTTAATAAAGGAGTTCACCCGAATATCGTGGGCTATGTCTCCTTGAGCCTATGTCAACTGACTTGGCTCTTTGGGATTATGATGAAAATTATCTTTTACAAGTTACTAAATCAACTCCAATGGTTATTTGGATTGTACCATTGGGTTTAAAATATCACCATACCCCTAGAATGGCTGAAATCTCTCTAAAGATGAACCTCGACTCCCTCAGACTTGACTCCTTCTGTCGGTGCCCTTAAGCTTCCTTGAGCTTCTCTGTGGCACTAAATCCCTCAGAAAACCTTTTCAATCCCTAAAACCTTTTCTACAGTCTCCAGCACATATCAGACATCCAAAATAGGCTAATCATTTTCTCAAAATGAGCATTGGCTCCCCAATCTAGCTGCCTGAAACTTCCCTGTGGCTTCTCTACCTTCATAACTCTCCAAATGGCTTTGAAACTCCCTTCATTGAATTCATAATGTCTGAAATAGTCATAATAGACTATTCACTTGCATAAATTGGCCTTTGGTTTCTCTGGTTTCGCCTCCAACACTTGGTGGCACCCCTTAGCTCTAGGGTCATTGAAAACTTCTATGAAGCATCTTGACCTTTAGAATTCTTCAAAAGCTTCTGAAAATCCCTCCAATGGATTTATAATGCTCAAAATAGTCATAATAGACTACTGGTTTGTTGAGAATGGATACTGGATACTCTGGATAGGCCTCATTCTCCTGCTGGCACCCAGTGGCCCTGGTGACCCTTGGAACTTCTCTGAAGCATATCGGCCTTCAGAAGTCCAATATTGGTTCTTCAAACCTCACCATTAGTTCCATAATGTCTGAAACATCCAAAATTGACTATTGGCTTCTTGAAAAAGACCTCTAGTTGCCCTGGCTAGGCCTCATACTGTTGCTAGCTCCTGCTGGCCCTGGTGGCACCTAGAACTTCTCTGAAGATAAATCATGCTCAGAAGTCCTCTGATGGATCTTCAACCCTCAAAAATGAGTCTGTAATGTCCAAGAAAGTTGAAATTGACTATTCACACTCTCAGAATGGTCGAATCTAGCTCAAGATAGAGCCTAAACAAAATTTGTCTAGTGAACCCTGAATCAGCTCCACTAAAAATGGAGCAACTACACTTAACTGGAGTTTGAATTGGAAAAATACCTAAATTTGGGGTGTGTTCCAACTTTTCTGCCAGCCTAACCGTGGTATTAAATCGGTGGTTAGGGGTTGGACACATGTCCCAAAACTCCGCGGTCTTCGTTGGCGGTTAGCGCAAACTGCGTGGATTTGTTGACGAACCTGGCATTTAACTTTAACATCACATGTGACATGTCTAAACAGTAAACGCCAACGGTTAAAGCTTAAACCCTTGGCCCGGTGTCACGGACCGGCGGCCATGTGGGGAGGGGTTGGCCCCTCTTGACCCCCAAACCGGAAAACCTTACACTTTGAATATAACGCGTGACCTTAATGGCTAAGTAACAACCATAGTGGAGATGGTTAAATGCGTGTGTATGCAAGCAAGAGGTCTCGGGGTCGACTCCCAGCGACCTAAACCAAAATTTTAAACAAATTTCCTGGGACACGTAGTGGCCTTCGGGCCTGCCACGTGGCAGCCTATGATTAGCCCTTCAAAACCCTTCGACGAATAATAACCTGCCACTTGTCATGATCTGACTGGCCCAGAAGGAATATTTTGGGGAATATTCCAAGGAATATTCTGGGGAATATTCCAAGGAATATTCTAGGGAATATACCAAGGAATATTTCGAGGAATATTTCAAGGAATATTCTCTAGAATATTCTTTTTGCTGAATATTCAAATGCCTAGTCAAACTTGGTCAAAGGTCAAAAATTGTAGTTTACTGAAATTTTCAAATTGCGATAACTTCTTCATACAGTGTCGGTTTTTTAAACCATTTGCGGCACCGGAATCATGAAGACAAGATTTATCTGGTCGCTTAGGTTCGACACTCTTTCAAACACTTTGGAATTTGAGCTATCACTTAGATCCGTGATCCAAATATGATAAAAAATCATCAAGTTCTTAGTTCCTATGAATGTCATTGAAGTTAGGATCTTTGTTGAGGTAGAAATGTACCTATGGAAGTTTATAGATTCCTTTTCAATATAGTTGTGTCACTCCTTGCCATAACAACCAATGGTAAAAAAATTAAATGCATAAAGAATCAACAAAAAACTTTCAATGAATCAAGATGGAAGATCAATCAAGCATTAGTCCTTGCATTGCCTAGGTTGTAGAAGCCATTCCAATTGGAGATGGATGTAAGTGGATATGCTACAAGATTGGTCTTGATGCAGGGATGTAAGCCAATATGTTATCATATATGGGGGAGTTATGAGTTATCCTATGTATGATAATGAAATATATGCCCCTATTCAAGTTGTTAGTAAGTGGAAGCACTATCTAATGGGCATGGAAATCAGTATTCACATTGATCACCAACCAATGTCATATTTGTAAGCCTAGAGTAAGCGTAAGAAAAACAAATATTACAAATGGATGAAGTTTTCCTAATAGTTTCATCTAGCCATAAATTTAAGAAGGGGAGAATTATAAGCATTCCTAAAATCAATTCAAGCTAACATCAAAAGATAAAGTGATACACCTGACAAAAATCAAACCAAATTTTCCAACTAAAAAGCATTCAACTAAAACCAATACAATGAATGTTACACCTTTGCAAATTAGGGAAATCAAGAAGGTAACAATATATATATATATATATATATATATATATATATATATATATATATATATATATATATATATATATATATATATATATATATATATATATATATATATATATATTTATTGGAATCAAACAGTGGGAATCCTTTAGTTCAAATAATTATGTTAAATCCAATAAGCACTATTTATTCTCTCACGTGCTCTCTCCCTTTTTGATAAACTCGAAAGACACTAGGAATCTACCTCACAAGCTCTCAAAGTGGCCACAATTCCCTTATTATTTGTGGGTTCTTGTTCCTTTGAAATAGCACGGTCTAACGATTAGACATTTTTTTGGCCTAATCCGATTATAGGAAAATTCACAAGATTGTGAATTTCCATTACTTAAAATGTGTTTTTGAATGCATAAATGGATTCAACACCCTGAAAATCCTCTAAAACACTCAAATTATGAATTTTACATAACTAAAACTTACAATTATAAAAAATCCCTACCGATTTTCAAATATAATCAACAAAAAAAAACAATGGGGGTGACAAATCAGCGGTCGTTAGGAAATGTGGAAGTGGTTTGCATCATGTAAGATATGGCATGACAGCTAGGCATCATGCATGCTTGTGTGATGCCCCAAGCCATTGCAAGGTGGCCATTAATGGACTTAATGAAGGTCATCTTAGTAATTGATTTATTGTACCTGTGGAGCACATGTTGGTATGCCCATCGATGACTTAGGCACTAGAGTAACAAGAGCAGGAGAATGTGTGATAGGCTATCTACCTGTGTAGTAAGGATGAGGAGAAACTCATAAGGATGGCTCTTAGCCTCAACTTAGGGGTCTTTGGGGCTATCCTTGAAGATTTGAGTTCATGAATCTCATAAAAAGGGAGCTCCAAAGTGACACTGAGGAGAACATTGAAATTACGTTGCGCGAGGGATAATTCAAGAGAAACAAACCGTCTTTCACACTAGTGTAGAATCTCTGGTAGCATTCTTGATGCAGTTGTGGGTTATCCACACCATGTTTAAATATCCAACTCAAACATTATTTTTTATTAGATAATTATATGTTTACAATTTTCAAATTACCTCGGTCTGGCAGAGTAGAGTGGGTGTTTGGCAAGGTTCATCTTGACTTGCCTTTGTTGTGTGATTTGAGGAAGTTGGAACATCCTAGGCTTTGCTAGCAAGAGGTGAACCAACACCATGGACGTTTGAGAGGTGTGGAAGTTCAAGATTTTGTTTATAATTGGTATCAGTGCCTATGGGAAAGGGAGAAGCTTACTTGGGTGGTTGTCATTATGACCATATTAACCCAAGTTATCTATTTTTCAAGTGTGTGTTTTCCTCACTCTTCTTGGGGAGCTTTGTATGTATAATCTTCTCTGGAGCTGCACTAGGCAACATCGTTGGGGTGTGATTGTGCATGCTTGGTTGATTTCTGGGGTGGTCGGCGGGGGTCTCACTGACATAAGTCATTTGCATTGGGAGACCTGGTTGATTGAGTCCTCTCGTGAGACGAATGGGTTGCTTAGTCAATGCCACAAAGACGTGCTCTCTCTAGGTCAGGAAACTCAAGGGTGGGTGGTGAAGATGTCTCCTCAGCGTGACTGGGTGCGTCGAGGTATGGACACAATGAGAATTCATGAACAGCAATAGCACCATGAACAGATCCATGGAGAGACAGTGAACCCTCCGCTATCCCAGGTTGTTCCCTCTACAGAAAACTCTCCCATGACGGAAAATTGTGGTAATGTGATACGACAACTAAGAGATGCGCTAGGCCAGCTCAATCAGGCCTAGCAAGATGATCACATTGACATTATTGATTCCATGAATCATATTCAACACAATTTGTGGGAGATGTATGATAGACCAGTAAGCTTTTGGAGAGGGAAACAACACATCCATGATTTAGCTTGACCGTTTGGAAACCTGTTTGGCTCACATGGAGGGTCACGTGCATTGTAGATTCAAACCTCTGCCATCTCCTAGCTTAGGTCCAGATCATTCGTCCTCCGTTGATTATGATGATGTTTGATGTATGTTGGTTGTGTCTTATGTAAATCATTATCATTTTGAAAGTGTTATGTATATGAACATACAAATATTGACCAATAAATCTCGTAAAAGTAAGGCCAACATAATTTTAAAAAACATCATAACAAAATTTAATCTTTTAAATTAACAGAATAAACTTAACTCAAAATAAAAATAATAATAATAATAAAACCAACATATTAAACAATTAAAAATATTAAACTACACACTTTGAAATTGTGTTCTCATTTTGTTGAACTTTTCTCCATAATGGGACCCTAATCTCACACTCATTACTAAACGAATTCAAAGTATTGCCACCAATAAATTTAGACACTAATTATAATTCATGATGTTGTGTACACAATGCCATGGACCGTTTTTGTCAAAGACGTTGACGCTGTGGCTGGACTAGAGAGGATTATAGAGAAGGCGAGAATTTTTTTTTTTTTTACATTCTCGAATAAGTACAATCATCACAAAGTAGTTAGTTCATGTTTGAAAATTATATTTATGTTCCGTTTAATTATAAATGAATATTGACATTTTTATTATGTGGCGAAATTATGTATTACGTATGTTTAATATAAAAGTAATTACAATGTTGTATTTATAATTTAAAAAATATATTAAAATTTGAACATAAATGGTAGATATTAATGAAATTAGATTAATATTTATAAATTGCAATAATATCTAGCATATGTTTTTTTTAAATATGTTTTATTTTGTAAAAAGGTTTTAAATATTATTATATTTATTGGTTAATTTTAAAATATCTAATTTCAAATAATATATTGTAAAGTGGAGGGTAAGATGAAAATAATGGCAAGAGATAAGTATTTAAGGATATTTGTCACAAAATGCATAAGCTTTAAGTGATTCTAAATGGATCATTTTATAATTTGTCATCTATATTGCTACTTTTTAGGTGGAAAATTAAAGGAATTAGCTTCAAAGACTCACTTTAATGGTAAGTATCAGTTTGGAAAATTTGGGTATGGAACCTTTCAGATCCATTTTAAAGCATCAAATTGAATTTTTGTGGGTCAAAACCTTATGAGCAAAACTCATATCCCCTCATCATTGTTCTACACATAAGAATCTTTCCAATGATGTGAGTTATGTCAATCAGAGTTCATATGTGAAAGTTATGTCTCCCATAAGTTGACCTACCTTATTGGCCACCATGATAACTAGTGGATGTCATGTTAACCACATTACTCATGGGAGGGGCTAGTAATGTGTGGATCCTCAAGAAGATCTTAGAAGGGCCTCCAAACCCTAACACCAACTGAGGGTTGAGGCATACAAAAACCTTAACCCTAGAAAACTATTAGGATATGTTAAATATTGGTTCATTAGGAGGAGAGGGGGTTCCATTATTTACCATTGTACTTGTTTTATAGTTGATCGAAACATCTAGGAGTGGAGTTTGAGAGTATAATAGAGGAGGAAGAAGATTTTCTAGTGGTCATTTAGGCCACAATGTCAAAGGCAACTCCATAGTGAGTGCCCCTTTGTTTGTATTTTCATTTTCATAACTGAAGAAAAGGGAGCAAAGCATAGGCCTCACCTTCTAGCTAGGTTTTCTCCCATATTGGCTTTCCAAGGATACATCTTGTGTCTAGTTATGCAGATGGTGTGTTCTTTTGTTTGCTCTGTATTTTTTGTATTTAAGTTATTTTTGTAAATTTGAGTATCGAGCTAGTAATGATAAATAAGTTATTTTCATATTGGATGACTAAAAAATGAATCATACAATTGTAAACCTTGACAAAGATTCAAATGTGACATATTTGTAAATCAAACTTCACTAATTATCATGTACTTATTCTGTAATAGTATGGTGTAATTAAATAATTAAAAGAAACGTTGGCTATTCATGTTGATTATATGTCAAAAGATCAATAAACTTTGTGGCCTATGTGTCACATCTATCCCAAGAAAATTTAGTCCCATCTAGCAAGTAGCATGCGACAAGTTGCTACAGTATGTCAGTGTTGCAATGAGCTTAAGAAAATTGGACATGTTATGCAATCAATTAAGCTACTCAAATATCGTATAATCCTTGCAAAGAAAGAGTTGTTATCATTAACCAACCAACTCATCCCAAGTAAGTTGATCATCAGTTTCGTCTCTTTTCTGGTTTGTGAATATTTGTCTATGTAAAGTTAGTTATCAATATTGTTATGTTTCTATCTGTAGTAAATAAACATTTTTTAAGGGTGTAAAGGTCATCAAACATTTCAATTTTTAGTAATAAGATTATAACAACTCAAATTCATTAGAATATTGAGCATCAATAGTATAATAGAACCCTATATTGGACTTCAACAATGTATGTTTGTGTATGTTATGCACAATGAAGAATCTCTTTAAAATAGTGAAAAAGAATCTAATATAAAAACAATGTTAAGCTTAACAAAACCTAAAAATTTAGGGTTTATCATTTTGACTCTCAACACATAATGAGATTTAGGTATATTACAAATTTAACTGCATAAATTTCAAATTTTTGTATTTAGTTGGAAACTTTGAATTGGAACATTCCTCTTTTTTCTCTTTTTTCTTTTTTTTCTTGCAAAGAAAATCTCAATTTTCATTAAAGAGACATGAAAATTACATTCTAAATATGCATAGAAGTGCATTAAAAAATGGGTTGTTTTGTAGTACAACCATCCACGAAAAAGAATGACATAACAAGCCTTTTAAGGCCCTTCCCATGTCCAATCAAGTAAGTCCATGAGTATATATCTTAAGCATAAATACATAGCCAAAAAAAACAATAAGCTTCGAGTCAACGAGGAAGTATATCTCAGAAAAGAAACAAAAACAACACGAAATGGGTTGTATCCATTTGCATCCTTCTATGAAATGCCTATGATAGTACTCATAGAAAGTATCATCTAATTGCTCCATGATCTTCCAAGTGCTTGGATTCTATTCAATGCCCAATTTAGAGAGAGCATAGGCAGTAGTGTTACTTTCACTATAAATGTGACAATTAGAAATATGATCAAAACATTGAATTTGAATTTGAACATTTCTATAACTCATTTGAGTGGATTTTATCCATTCAAAATTAAATTAGATTAATAAAATGTCAACTACTTATTCTAACTCTTGTAAAATAATAAAAAATAATGTAAGACAAAAAACATTACATTTTTTTTATAATTAAAATTAAAAAGATATATAAAAAGCAATATCAACTTTAAGAGTAACACAACATCTAATTAAGCACTCACAAGTAAACATAAACTTTGAATTCCTTTTACATAAAAACTTACCACTTATTCCAATTTTTTAATTATTCAACATTTTAAATAGTATCATTTATTAATAACACTTTATAAAAAACCAAATTCTTAAATTCTATGCAACATGGTAGCAAACAAGTCAAGTGAAAGTACATCCATAATCCATGTAACCTATAACACCAAGAACCATATCTATTATAAAATAACATTAATAAGCAAACCTCTAGCTAGGCACCTTTCCAAGGTTATCATGTTTACTTGGACATCCTAGACATCCTATGATTTGCCAAGGTCATCAGGTTTAGCTCACCATCGTATACTTATGTGTCAAAAGATACGTCGTTCGTCCTAACCCACATTGAACCTAGAAAATAATGAATTGTAGTTATTTCTTCCTAGGAAAGAGAATGATATGTATTATGAACATGTTTGTATTCTCCAGTGACAAAACTTTATGGTGTCTCAATGATAACATTTTATAGATAGTTTGTATATGAGTAAGAGCCATCTGAAATTTAAATTGAATGAAAAACTTCAAATTTTTCGAAACCTTGCTAAGTTATTATATTTCAAATATGTTGGGTGAACAATGTTCTTAAACTTCAAGTACCTTGAATTTTTTTGAAAGGCTTATCAAGTTCGTATTTTTCAAATAGATTGTGTGAAACTTGTAATAGATCAATCTCAAAGTTTTCATGTTTTAAGTAGGATGTGTAAGAAAATGTTATGAGCTCATATATGTGTCTTTACATGTTAATAAAAAGTTGGTGGTTAAAAAAATGATAACACGGTGCTCATGAATGTGTTATGCCAACTAAATTATCAAGTCATATTATAAAGAATTAGTGTACACTTTTTAAGAACATATGTGTTTATTAATGCATGTATTATTCTATTTATTAATAATAAAAATAAAGAAAATAAAGTTGCAAGTTGTTTTATGGTGCAAACTACATAGCACATTTTAGCACATTCCAAATTAACGAGAAGTGATTTCAAGAGCCATTCATTGAAATAAAAGGAATTTTTTTTTTTTTTTGACATTAATGTGGATTATGTAACTAATAGAAGTTGAACCCACCATTATTAAATGAAGAAACACTCATTCTTAATCCTGTATTACTATATGCAAACATTAAAATTAATAATAACCTTGAGTCATTGAGAAACCTAATATGATATTTTAGAAATACCATAATGCATTCATGCCTTACATTGCCTACATTTATGGAGACCATTGTTTCTTCCTTTTCTAATGCCCAAGGCCAAAATTATTTGAAATTTTTATTACAAAGCTAGAAAGTTTGAATATTATAGAACGAGTTTAAATAAAAACTAGGTGAGAGATCTAAAAATTTCAAACACAATCTCATGACCTTGTTCATTGACCTAAGAACTAGTTTACATCCTCCTATGACAAAGAAACATATTTGCATGGACTAGTGCATATACCAACTTTTATAGATGCAAGATGGATAAATGGTTTATGGTTGTTGACAAACTTACCTTAATAACATTGAGGTACCAATGTATTTCCTTAGAAAATTATGGGTTGAATTTTTTTTAATCACCATGTCAACTACTTTGATTATGACATACCCATTTTTATCCCTTGATTAAAAGTGTAATTAATCATGCTAATTATTGTTTTAATTTCGACATGGATAATTGTTATGAAACCAGCTCCCAAAATAGAAGAAAAGAGAGATCAACGCCTTAGAAATCAGCCACTTCAAGGGGGCAACCTCCTTTACGTTACATACATGAACAATTCTTCGATGACACAAATGCCAAAACCTCTTTTCTATATATAGGTCCATGGGGTCACAATATAATCCTCGGCAACCTAACAACAATAATGTAAGGGCACAACAATAACAATAGTGGGCTATTATGTGGCACAATAATAACAATATGGGGACTACAAGGGTACAACAATAACAATAACATGCCCCTCTCCTTCAAAAAAGTAGTGTCATTAATGCTTGAGTAGTTATGGATGCTTTTGTATAAAATCCACATCCTCCCATGTGGAATCTTCAGTGGGTAAGTTCTTCCATTGGATGAGATACTCTGAAATTGATCGATTGCATAGCTATTGAGTTCTTATTTCCGTGATTGCTTCAAGTTCCAATATGGTTTTTCCTTCCTCATCAAGTTCTAGAAATATTGTTTGAACTGGAAGTTTATCACCTATAACCTTCTTTAAGCATGAGACATGGAAAACTGGGTGCACTTGGGAAGATGCAGGAAGCTCCAATTTGTACGCCATAGTACCAATCTTTTGCAACACCTTGTAAGGACCATAGTACTTTGGCGATAATTTATTATCCTTCTTAGCTTGTTTGAGGGACATTTGTTTGTATGGTTGTAGCCGTAAAAATACCCAGTCGCCTACATCAAAACTTATCTCACTGCGATGTTGATCTGCCTATTGTTTCATTCGATTTTGTGCCAAATCTAGGTTATCCTTTAAGAGTTAGAGAACTTGTTTTTTATGCTTGATGTGATCTTCCACTACTTGAACCTTAGAATTTTCTCTTAAATATGATGTGATGGGTAGTGGATGATATCCATGAAGTGCCATAAATGGGGTCACTTTTGCTGCAGTGTGGAAGGAAGTGTTATACCACCATTCAGCAAGAGGTAACCAATTGACCCATTGTGTTTGTTTATCAGATACAAAGCAATGAAGATATCCTGCCAAAAACTTGTTCACTATCTCAGTTTTCCCATCAGATTAAGGATGATAAGATGAGCGATGAGCTATTTGATTACCCAAACAAGAAAATAATTCCGTCCAAAAATTTCCAGTGAAAATGGGATCTATATCGCTTACAATAATCTTTGGGTTTCCATGTAGCTTTTAAATTATTTCCATAAATGCGGTAGCAACTGTACTCGCTTTAAATGGATGAGATACTATGTAAGTCTATCAACTACCACCATGGTGACACTCTTTCCATCGGACCTAGGTAAACCTATGATAAAATCCATTGAAACCTCCTCCCAACGTTGATTTGGAATGGATAAAGGTTGTAGAAGACCCGGGGTCTTAATTGTCTCAACTTTATTTTGCTGGCAAACCAAACATTCTGCCACAATTTTTTAAATATCAGATTTAAGGCCATCCCAAAAAAATTATTTCTTCACCCTGTGGGAAGTTTTTTAAAATCTCGAGTGTCCTCCTTAGGGAGAGGTGTGCAATTCCAAAATAATATTTTGTTTTAGTTGGGAAATCTTACAAATATATAAGTGATCTTTGTACCATAAGGAATAATTTTTCCAACTAAATATATCATATGTATTGGGATCTTGCTGCAACTTTTGAATGAGTTTCCATACTTCTTCGGCATTCTTCCATTCATCCCTTGCTTTGGTTATCCAATCTAGTTGGATAATAGAAATGGCACAAAGAAATGCTTCTACATCCTCATCCTTTCTTGAGAGTGCATCTGCAACAACATTTAGCTTCCCTTTTTTGTAGATGATTTCAAAGTCATAACCCAACATCTTTGTGACCCATTTTTGCTTCTCTTTTGAAGATAGTCTTTGTTCCAAAAATTATTTAAGACTATCATGATCAGTTTTTACCTTGAAGTGTCTTCCCATTAGGTAAGGTCGCCATTTCTTTAGTGCATGTAGTATTTCCAACATTTCCTTCTCATAAATAGCTTTCTATAAATACTTTCCTTTGATTGGACGACTTTAAAAAGAGAAGGGTCCTCCTTCTTGCATTAAAACAACACCAATTCCATTTCCTGAGGCATAGCAATCCACAATAAAGGTTTTTGTGACGTTTGGCATAGCTAAGACCGCTGCTTTCCAAATTGCCTCTTTAAGATGTTCAAAGGCCTTAGTTGCTTCAAGAGTCCATGAAAATGCATCTTTCTTCAATAATGTTGTTAGAGGTGTTGCTATTCTCCCATAATTCTTAACAAACTTGCAATAATTTCTTGTTAACTCTAGAAATCCTACAAACTACTTTATGGTTGTGGGGGCTTTCTACTCCTTAATGGCTTTAATTTTGTTAGGTTCTACCTTAACACCATCCCGATATACAATATGACCCAAATATTCCACCTCTTGTACTCCAAAGAAACATTTGGAGGCTTTTGCATACAATTGTTTCTCCTCCAATAGTTTGAGCACCCTGTTAACATGTTGAACATGATCCTTCCAAGATTTACTGTAGATTAGTATATCATCAAAAAATACTAACAGAAAATTTCTAAGGAAGGGTTTGAAAATGGAATTCATCAACCCTTGAAATGTAGAAGGTACATTGGTAAGGCCAAAAGGCATGACCAAAAATTCATAATGACCATCATGAGTTTGAAATGTTGTTTTCAGAGTCATCTTCATTCCAATTTGATGATATCCTGAACGAAGATCCAACTTGGTGAAATAAATTTCTCCATGTAATTCATCCAATAATTAATCAATCACAGGAATGGGAAATTTATCTTTAATAGTGAGCTTATTGAGCTCCCTATAATCTGGACACATGCGCCATGATCCATCCTTCTTGTGCACCAATATTACTGGAGCATAGAAATAACTTTGACTAGGTTCAATTATACCAACCTCTAACATTTCTGCAATCATACGTTCAATTTCGCTCTTTTGGACATAAGGATATCTGTAAGGCATGATGTTTGGAGGAAGACTTCCTAGAATCAAATGAGTAGCATGATCATGATCATGAATAGGTGGGAGTCCCTTGGGAGTTTCAAAAACCTTGGAATGATTTTCCATGGCTTTTTGGAGATCTGGAGAAATATATGATTTTGATGTTGGAACTTCTAGTGAGCATAATTGTGCAATGACGCCTCGTTGTTATTTCTTTAGAAGATTTTTCATGACATTAGATATTAGTATCTTTCTCGGTTTCCCTGCAATACCCCGTAATTCAACTTCCTTTCCTTTCGAAGAAAATTTCAAGAAAAGTTCTTGAAAATTAAAAGCTATCATCCCCAAAGTTGTAACCATTGTACTCCTAGTACAACATCAGCACCACCCATTGGAATGGAAAGCATTGGACTATTCAATACATATTCCCCCATGGTTAGCTCGATATTATATCACTTTCCAGAGCAATTTATAGTTCCTCCATTTGCCACCATCTATTGACACTCTGGCGCTGGGTATAGGAAGAAATTCAATTCCTTGGCTACCTTACAATCAATAAAATTATGGGTACTACCCAAATCAATATGAACGATTACATTTTTCTTCTTGATATGTCCTTATATATTGAGAGTTTGAGGAGTGGTAATACCTGCCAATGCATTATAGGATATGGTCGAATTCATTACTTCTTCCTCTAGGGTTGGTTCCTGGGGTATATCCTCTTCTTTTGAAGTTTCTTGTTCCCTTTCTTCCTCCTCTTCACAATCTATGTAAAATAATTTCTTCTCAGCACACTTATGACCTTTAGTGTATTTTATATGACAACTATAGAAAAGCCCTTTTTCTCTTTTTTCTTCCAATTGTTGTGGCGTCAACCTTGTAGGTTGTGGAAGTATAGGAGTAGCAACACTTCCATATTTGTAGTTGTGAGTGGTAGGCTTCCTTGTCGCCATAATTTTTCTTTCATTTTTTCTTTCCAACCTAAATGACTTCTCCAATGTATCAAGTTCCCAAAGGTGAACCTCATGTTGGAAATTATCCTTTAGAGTCCCTATGAAGACATCAATCCTATGTTCCTTTAGAATATTATTTACCCTTATATTCAATTTTTGGAAGTCCTCAATGTGCTCCATCATTAGACCCTTTTGTTTGAGATTTATCAATTGGCTAAAGAAGGTGTTTCTCTTTGTATCCTCATAATTTGCTATCATTTCTTCCATAAAAATTGACCAAGTGACCAGTGGTTTACGAGAACAAAGCCATTGATACCATACATATTTATTTTATTCTAAATATAAATTTTCAATGCGTACCTTTTGTGTGTTTTGCGTGTTATGGAGTTTCAAGTATTGATCCATTTGTAGTATCCAATTTATCGGATCCTTGCCATCAAACATCCTCATATCTATATTTGGAATATGGTGGGTCTTAAATCCAACATTAGAGTCTATGAATTCATGATGAACATTTATTTTTTTCTCATCATGATTTTCCTCAACTACCTTTTCGCCATTAGGAAGCTTTTCTTGTAGCAACTTTGCCAAACCTTCCCTCAAACCTTCCATGTCTTTCTTCAAATATTCCATGTTTCCTTCTATACCATCCATATTAGCTTCCACACCATCCATATTAGCTTCCATGCTATTCTTCAAACCATCCATATTAGCTTCCATGCCTTTCTTCAAACCATCCACCTTAGCTTCCATGCCTTTCTTCAAACCATCCACCTTAGCTTCTATGTTTCCTTCTATACCATCCATCTTAGCTTCCACACCATCCATATTAGCTTCCATGCCATTCTTAAAACCATCCATCTTAGCTTCCACGCCTCTCGTCAAACCATACATCTTAGCTTCCATGCCTTTCTTCAAACTTTCCATTTTTTTTTGTTACTCTTTGCGAGAGTGAAATTTGATGCACTTGGTCTTGTAATTTTGATATATCGTGTTGCACTTCTTCCTCTTCATGAGTCATAGTAGAGCCTTATGAGGGCTTAATGGGTGTTGAATTATTTTTAGGGGGTATTTTAGAACCAAATACTGATATATATATATATATATATATATATATATATATATATATATATATATATATTTGTGTGTGTGTGTGCGCGCTTCAATATGCCCTTGAAATCACTTCAAACTAATTTTCACGCAAGACTTATGCAATTTAAAAAAAAAAAATACACACCTTTTTCCTGCTTTTGAGGAGCTCAAAATTGAAACTGATGTATCTCAGTAATTTCGGATCCTTGAGATCTAAACTTTGGTTCTGTAGTATCCCTTTGAGTCCTCTTTCCACTGCCACAGGTCAGACCTCATTTCGATTCTTCAAGTCAAATTTATGCCCAATCTCCTACAATGACCTAATTATTGATTGTTTCAGTAGAGAAAAATTGTACGACATGCCACATGCCCCTGTTTTCTCCTTCGGCTTTGAAATTGATAAACATGAAGCTACATTCTGTGTAATTTCAGCCACCTTTTATAAAATTCCAATCTGATGCTCAAAGAGATAGTTATGACGATTTTCCCAAGGTCACCTATTTGGGATGAATTTCGAGAGCCTCCAAAAACCCTAACTTCCACAGATCATATCTCCGAAAATATTGTGAACCTAGACCTACAATTTTGACACGAAGTTCCTAAGGATTCCTTTGAAGATGGGTTTTTTTAGCTTCTCAACCTTCGTAGCAAAAAATTTGTAGTAACAATTCCACGATGACCTGTTTGAAGCAACGAAACTCTAGAATCTAAAGCTCTGATACCAAATGTTATGAAACCAACTCCCAAAATAGAAGAAAAGAGAGATCAACACCTTAGAAATCAGCCACTTAGAGGAGGAAAATTCCTTTACAATACATAAATGAACAATTCTTGGATGACACAAATGACAAAACCTCCTTCCTATATATAGGAGTCCATGGGGTCGTAATATAATCCTAGCCTAACTAACATTAATAATGTAAGGGCACAACAATAACAATAGTGGGCTATTATTTGGCACAATAATAACAATATGGGGACTACAGGGAAACAACAATAATAATAAGGGGACTATAATAACATCAATAAGGGAATACACTAGTAATATGGGGCCCTAAAAATAATTAATTATAACTACGTGATGATTTGAACTAGCATGAGTGGGGAATACTGAGGGGGTCAAGAAGGGGTTCAACATGCTTAATAATCACTATCTACCCTTGCCACATTAATTTTTTGATGCCAAAATAAATTATGTAATTATCCTCCATTTCCCTTGTCGACTTGAAAAACCAATCATTGAATGTGGTTGGTGCAAGGACCACATTCCACAATTATGAGAGGAATGGATTGAGTACTTTGAATATGTGATAAATGGTCAAATCACCCTATGGAAGTTTCTTCCTTGGAACATGCGTCCACCATTGAAAGGGGGAGGGGGGGGGGCATTACATGAGTGATAGTTTCATTCGATGGGAGGAGAAGGAGACCCACATGTGTGGATGCATGTAGATGCATGTTCTTGGAAAGAAGGTCATTTGCATGTAAATAAAGGAAATAAGGTTGTGTGTGAGTATAGGACACAAAAAAATGGGTAGAAAGTGGAGTTTTCATGTAGAGAAGAGTCTTTGATCTACTAGAATGTGGGGAAATGAGCTTGGGGCCTCACCAAGTGCATGAGAGACATTTTAAGGATAATTTACCTGAAGGAATATGAAGAAGTGAAGGGGATATCACTCTTGTGTCATGTTAAGCCAGCAGGAGAGGTGCTTAGAGTCATGGGGATCCTTAAAACTACCGAGGATCATCTTCCTTGTGAAATTACCCTTGAAGAGTTTGTCAATTGATCATATTTGCTAAGATTTTTTCCCAAATTCACCATAGTGGTATCATTGTGTGGCTAGGGGACGAAAAACTATAGAAACACTATGCCTATATTTTGGAGGAAATTTGTTCACCCTCAGTTACTTGGTGGGTAGCTTTGATTCAATAAGTTATTCTTTTATGCACTGAATTTTATGTATAGTCAAGTGGAATTCTAAATTTATGCTTGAATTACATAATATGTTTTGATATAAATTGGATCATTATTTATTTTCATCCTTCTTGATGCTTTTAGAGTGGAAAAAGTGGAGGAACGAGCTCACTAGATCATTTTTACTAGAGGGTCCCAATTTGGTGAAATGGGGTCTGAAACGTTCTAGAAGTCCTTTAAGGAATGAAGAGGTGTTTTTTTGGGGTAAAACTTTGTCACTTAAGCCTATCACCCTGTAGCAGTATTATAAACACAAATACCTTTTCAACAACGTAAAAATCGAATCAATTAGAGTCTATATGCAAATTTTATACCACCTAAAAGGTGACTTTCCTATTTTGACCACCGTGATTTGAGAGGATGTGATGTCAACCCCCATTATTCATAGAAAATGGGATAGACATGTGATCATGATGAAGAACCCTCTAGAAGAGTCCATATTATAACTCTAGTTAAGATTTGAAGGAGTCAAACATAACCACTAATAGGCTATCAGGTTATGTTATAGTTGGGCCACTAAGGGGGAAAGGGGTTCAATTTTACCAAAGTGCATTTTGTTCCATAGATGAGAAAAGTAGCTAAGAGTGGATAGAGGGAGAGAAAATTGAGAGGGCTTGTGTATTGTAGCATCCCACAAGTCACAGGTCTTATTTATTTATACTTGCATCCATTTCCATTCAGATAAAAATAAAGTAGAGCAGCCTCACCTTCCAGCTAGGTTTTCTCTCGTAAGGTTTTCCCAAGTCATATCTTGTGCTAATAGGGATGTGAGTGATTTTATTTTTGTATGTTCTCTATTTTTCATATTTCATATATTAAATGCATAAGCATGAAACAATAATTAACGAATCCATAAATCTAACGAAAAATTGACCCCAATAGTGTGGATTTTGGATTTTCATTATATTTTTAGTAGATATTTTGTGACGAACTATCCAATGGAATATCCACAAAATTTTAGATATAATTTGTCATTAGAAAGGAATGGTTAAGAATTTATGGATTTGGTAACTTGTTTGCATCATTGAATTTATTTTTACATCCTTGAGTCATTGTCATGAATGTTTGAATTGATGCATCATCCTTGCATTCTATTTATAAAACCCTAAAAATGGAATCTTTTATTTTCATTTGGAATGAATTCCTAAATGGAGGAAATTACCCTTTGTAATATCCCAAAATTGGGAGAGCAACAATACAATACATAAAACTGGAAATATGCAGAAATATCAATGGATCAAAACATGAGACAACCATAGAGCCATTCCATTATGATTATTAGCAGAAAATAAGTACAAGACCTTTAGGAAAAGACCACTCAAGATTGGGGAAACAAGCCTCCCATGAAAGAATACATCAAAATGTAAAATGTTGCTAATACATGAAATGAAGAAATGTTATAATTGTGTTTTCTATGAGAGAATAGCAACTGAAATATAGAAATATATATTGTTGCTGATATAATGCTCCAAAAATACAGGGAGTAGATATTTATGCTCCAAAATAGATTTCCAAGACAACCCAGGAAAGGCTTCCGAAAATACACACTATACAAAAATAGCAGATATGGCCCTAGGGCTGAATGATCACTGCAACTGAATCATTGATAGGAGGTGGCTGATCCTCCTCCAATAGATCTCCTAAATGAAGGGTTGATCTCCACACAGGAAACACAACTCCCCCAACTAGGGCAATAAACCCACTGTTGCAGCTGCTCTCTAAAATAACGCAGACCTTGAGGTAAACTACATTTTAGATGATGGTAGCTACTTGGCCTTCTTCCAAATATGGAAATAATTCACAAGGACTTCCTCACAAGCCTCCCGGATGAAAGGATGACCCCTCCAATGGAAAACTAGCTCAGAAATTGGAGATATTTCTCCTCCGCCGCTACAACGTTGCAACACAACACAAATCTGGAATAGAATGCGTTGTAGAAGAAGAGTGAAACTTGGCCAAATGCTAGATAGTGGTAATGCAGCTCAAGATAACCTCTCCTGAGTGGGCACTCAAAGTCCCCCGAGGATGAGGGTGGGATTTCCGCTCGAAAACACCCTTGTGTTAAACATCACTGCAGACCCTGCTAAACAGCAAAAGCATGCATAGATATGTCACATGACAAATCCAGATCTAAAAATATCAAAATAAATAATACAAATCCATGTCTTCTAATGCTACCATCATCTTCCTTTTATGCTTAGTGAGCTTCCTCACCTTGGGCCCCACTCATTAAAGGAACTACACTCATGCATACACTCCCCCTAAATGATTGCATTGTCCTCCAAGAATCCTCCACTATCTCTATAATAGCGATGTTGATTTGGGCAACTTTGACCCTTTCCACATGCTCTAGCCCCTATTCACACCTAAAGGGGCTTTATTTAGCTAAAATGATGATCCACATTCACATGAGAAGTGGTTTTATCCTTTATAAAGAGATTTATGGGTCTCCCTACCCACTTATTCACCTATCTAAGTGACAAAACAATACTTCAATATTCCAATTAATTTTGGAATATTACACCCTTAAAAGTCATTCTATAGCATTTAGTAAGCTTTGAAGGAAGCAAGCCCAAGGATTATTTTGGCTATGAGATATACTGTGACTATTACAACTTTGTATTGAATTTTAATTGATTGATAGCAATGTGTCTATGTAAGAATTATCATTATGTGGATTGTTGGGAAAAAATTTGGATTATAGAGACTCGAGGTTCTATGGTAGGGTGCCAACAAAGGCCACGTTGTAATCTAGCATGACGCTGAATTTTTCAATCTTTCGCAAGGGAAGAAGACCTCACCCGAAGCGTGTCGAGACTTATAAGTAATGTTTGGGGTTTAGGAGGTGACATAATTCATTTCCTCAATAAAATTATACATTAATCTCTTTATCATTCATAAATATACTGAATAATCCTTGCGTAAGAAGCAAATAAATACATCACATAGAATTTAATAAGAGATATTAAAAAAATTTAAAGTAGGCACATGATTACAATCGCATACATACATAAAACACAGATATAATTCCCTACAACAATATCTTCTTATATATTCAAGTTGGCCAAACATTACATATACATATCCATATTATCTCATACAGATATATTCAGAACTTCTCCCCAAACTCTCATTATATGTTAAGGATTATAACAAAATTACAATGAAATACATGTCCTAAATTTGGCAGCATGAGGGTCTTCTTTTGATATTTGTCTTTGCAGCTTGCTCTGTGTGTCTATATATAATCTTTGTACCCTTTTATCTTGTCCATGCTCGCTTGATGTGGTCCACTTTAACAATATTGACAATATCTTGGTGCATATTCACTTAAATTTTTCAACTTTAGTAGCTTGATCCTTCTTTTGCGGATTTAACAAATTTCAACATAACTATGGGATCCTTTTCTTTTCACTTTCTTATTTTCTGTTGCTATTTTATAACTAGATTAACCATTTATTTTCCGAGCTTGCGCTTCCTATTTTTCGTAGCTATTTTCTTCCAAAACTATTTACAAAAACGAAGGACCCAACATGCCCTGACCACAGTCTATTGACTCACCCTCGATTCAATCCTTTGCTTTTGCACTTGGTCCTTCCTGTTACTACTCAACTAATGTTGATCCTTATTTTAATTATGCTTATGCTTCTCCTTTAAATGAAGGACCCAACTTAGGAATAGTTTCTAAAGCCTTGTGGTGGAAACAGTTGTACATATCCAAGTTATATTTCCATGTCCCAGTTAAATTAGAAGATTTATCAATGAGTTGTTGGGTATTCTTCTCATCTGGTTTCTCAGGACGTGTCACAATCAAGGAATTCCACTGAGCATATGCAGTGATATTAAGCTTCCACAACTGCAAGTAATTTTATTGGACCAAGGGCTTGAGATCATATATAGTAGATTTGTCATTGTGGGATTCTTCTTCTAAAGCACCTATCTGATTATATGTCTCTTCAGCTTGGTCAAGTAGTTGTTGTTGTTGTGAAAGGTTAACAGTGGCAAGATATTCTTCCATTGACTTTTTACTCCTTTTGCAAAGGTTGTACAATGGTTGATTATGCCTAGCTAGCAACCTAGTCAAATATTGCACTTGGCGCAAAATTTCTTAAGAGTCCTTCGTCTAATGCTGGAGAGAAGCACGAAGCATAGACCCTTACTCTACAATTTGATCCATTTGTTGATCAAATTATTCTGTAGGATAAATATTCTTTTTGCACAACTCAGAAACAATATGGTTCAGATCTCTATTGACAACAACTAATTTCATCCAAGTGCTTTCAATGAATTTGATGCATTAAATTGGCTCATAGGAGGAAATGTCCTCTAGTGCATTAGAAGCATTGTTTGCGATATTTAGCCACATATGTTGGATTTTAGCATATATACCCTCAACCTCCTGCTCAATTTTCTCTTTTTGTGCATACAATTGATCTCTCTCTTCCATGACTTGAAGGAGTTGATGTTGTTGTTGTTAATGAGTGAGATTGAGGTCATTATACCTTGAATCTGCGAGAACCAATTGATCCTCTAGTTTTACCGATGAGGCTCAAATAATCTGAAATAACTGATTAAAAGACTAATTTTGAAGGTCTTTCATGGATAAAGCATTAAATGGTGATAGCCCATACTGCAAAGGTTTCCCACTTGCGACAGGTTTGTCGGATTGAGCCTATGGTGAAGTCTTTGAGACTTCTTCTTATTCTTGATGAAAATCCTCATGGAATTTTGTGAGCACTTCAATAGGAAGCAAAGGAATGACATCCAAGGTTTGATTACAGAGAAACAAAACTTCTTTACAATGACTAGGGTCTCAAACAAAATCATATAACTATGCAGGAAATATATTGTTGATTTTTCCCAGTTGTGGTACCGAAGAGGGTTGAGCATGTTGCGAAAATATTGTCTTTGGCACTTTCTTTGTTTCATGTGTATCCTCTAGATATGAATCCATCTCAATTTCATCCATGACTTCAAGGTCTTGCAGAGTTTATGTAGTCTCTTCTTTATTAGAGTGATGGTATGGAACATAAGAAATGGTATCATAAGGAATAGAGGATTATGGTGAAGAAAGAGGACTATGGGGAATTGATGTAGGTAGCTAAGAAATAGTGTGTTCCTCAACAATATGTGTTGTCTGAATGGGATCTATTGGCTCATCAACAAGATTGTGCACAATAATGGAATGATCTAGAAATGGGGGAGGTTGCTTTGACATTATAGCTGCTAGTGACTCTGAAGCCAGAGATAGGGAAGGAATTACACTTTAAACATCAAAAGGTGGAGAGACAATAGGACCAACCATGGAAATAGTGGCCAGTGCATGTAAAGGAGCCATGGAAGCCAAAGGGAGAGCACTAGGCTTAAATCTTTTTCCTTGAAAAAGAACAACATCAAGAATAGATGAAGTCGTGACAGATATTCTTACCAGAAACTCGAAGCTAGAAACAGTGGCGCTGACAAAAGATAAAAATATACAAAACCTATTAACTAAAGGTTGGAAGTTAGAACCAACTATAGCTAAAATTTTATGAGATTATGATGCAGTAGGGAGAGACAAGTCTCGTGGCATCAAGCCTTCCAGTGAATATGCAACACCTACGGGGGTTTTCATACATTGAATACCTGGAAAAGAATAAAATTCTATATGAAAGGCCTCTTTTATCATATAAAAAGGTAGTGCCCTATTTGAAATGTGTGCTTGTCGATAACCTTTGGGTTGGAATTATTGTGGTTGATGTCGAACCACATCTGGTATGCATGCTTGTCCAAAATGGATTAAGGAATATATATGGTCTGAGTAGCATCAATATTTTTGTTGTACCAAGCTCTGAAATTTGTTCCGTTGAAGCTCCATAGGCTACAGATCTGTGTTGGAATTCCGACATAATCATGATCTCCAAAAATTGGGCATGAAATGGAGAGAGAGAGAGTAGCACCTTCACCCAACTCACACTCCTTTTGGCTTCCTTGACCCACTTCGCACTTTTTCTTGCTTCAATAGAGATATCGAACTAGCTTGAGATGAGATGTTCCAAATGAATTCGATATCCTTCCTTTTATATGCTTCCAATGAGGTCGAATTAGTCCCTTTAAGTCAACTTGATCTCCTTTAGGCCGACTTGGTGTGGAGGTGACATATTTCACATTTGACTCAATAATAAACATTTTTTCATGATTCAAAAGCCCAAGAAGGTTCTCTTTAAATGTACAATGACTCTATTGACTCAATATTAATCCTAGGAGTCTACAATGGGGACTTTGACTAATATAATTATGACCCAAGCATGAAACCCATGCTTTAATAAGTCATTGTAATAATAATAAAAATTCTTTTCTTTATTCTTTTGACAAGTACATTACATAATGACTCATATACATTTTTATGAAGACTGAAACTAGTTACATTCTTCAACACTCCCTCTTAACTAGGGATGTATTCATAATATACAAATACAATGCAAGATCTCAAACTATATGAACTATGAAGAGTTTAAAATTTAGGCACCACAATGCCATGGCCTAGATTCCTGACCAGGGAAATCTATCCATTGCTTTCTCAACAGTTTAGGCACCATAATGCCATGGACTAGATTCCTAACCAAGGCAATCTATCCAAGTGAGACTAAGGCGGACTAAATCTTTGAGCCTCTCTAGTTACCATCAGGCTTACTTACTAACAACCAACCTAGGGATCTAGGTGCGCATCCAACCAATGCCACCCTCCCTACCAAACATCAATACAAAGTACCGACTTGATGTCTTCCCAGGAAATGCTTCACTCACAAAGCCTCAAACTTAGATGTTCAAACTTTTTATTAGGAAGAGACGTCGTCAATATGTCTGCTACCTCTTCATCTGTCGAGACATACTCCAACTTCACGATCCCATCCTGCACCAAGTTCCTAATAAAGTGGAACTTATTGTTGATTTTCTTTGTCCTTGCATGAAACACGAGATATCCATACATATTGATACAACTTTGATTATCACAATTAATCACAGTAGGACCCATAGACTTCTCGAACAAATTTGTCAGAAGCTTTCTTAACCAAACAACCTCCTTTCCTACTTCACATGCAGCCACATATTCTGCCTCGGCACTACTTGAAGCAACGATATCTTGCTTTCTACTCATCCATGAAATCATAACATACCCTAGACTAAAACATCCACCTGTAGTGCTCCTTTCGTTGGTCTCACTGCCATCCCATTCAGAATTTGTGAAGCCAATTAGCTTGAATTCCTTACTATCGTACTTTAGGCAGTGATGTATAATGCCACAAAGATACCTCCATATGTGTTTGGCAGCTATCCAGTGATCATGACGGGGCTCCAACTGAAACTGACTCAGAATTTTTACTGCAAAGCATATATCTGGCCTAGTGATTACCTGATACATTAGAGAGCCCACCAACTGACGATAGGAGGTAGGATCCACGAGACTCGAGTTAGAACCCCACAACTTCTTAATATTGCTGATCATAGGAGTAGTCATGAGCTTGGAGTTCATCATCCCGAATTTCTGCAACATTTTGATGATTTACTTTCCTTGCCCCAAATATATCTCCCCAAGTTTTTTCCATACTTCCAGACCCAGGTAGTAGGCATCAATCCTAGATCCTTCATCTCAAATTCAGTTGCCAACATCTTCTTGCATTCTTGAATTCGATGCTCCACACCACTGATGAATAGATCATCCACATATAGTAGAATAATGACAGGCTCATTATTCACAACCTTGATGTAGATATTTGGATCAACAGTACCCATCACGAACCTAATTCTTAGGAGATAGGCATCCATTCTCATGTACCATGCCCTGGGAGCTTGCTTCAAGCCATATAGGGCCTTCTTGAGTCTACAAGCATGAGAGTCCTTGCTATTCACTTCAAAGCCTTCAGGTTGTTCTATGTATACTCTTCATCAATGGTCCCATTCAGAAATGCGGTCTTCACATCCATTTGATGGATATTCCAACCCATTGTAGCAGCCAATGAAACCAAAGATCTAATGGTAGTATACCTTGCTATAGGTGCAAAGGTTTCTTCATAATCCATGCCTTCCTTTTGAGAGAAACCCCTTGCAACAAATCTCTCCTTGTACTTGTCTATGGTCCCATCAATAGCGTGCTTGATCTTATAGATCCATTTAGATGTGACAACCGATTTGTTACTAGGTCTAGGAACGATTTCTCAAACCCCATTCTTCACAATGGATTGATATTATTCCTGCATCACCTTCTTCCAAACTTCTTGATGAGCAACTTCTTTGAATGTAGATGGTTAAACTTCAATTAAGCAGCATACCCAAAATATCTCTTCGGTCTTTTACTTTCTCGAAAGGTTCCTTTCGCAGCTTCATGTCCTTCGACATCTTCCAAAGTAGCTTTTAAACAATTTGGCCTTTTCCTTGTAGTCAGTATGATCACGATTCACAAGTTGAATAGGGTCACTTCGTCCTTCTTCTTGTTCTTGATTTGTAGTAGGGTTTTCTTGGTGTACCTTTTCTTCTTCGAATATTGGAGATTCTTCATCATCGGAATCAATAGGGATATCCTTTGATTTCTTGTAGGCTTGATTTTCATCAAATATGGCATCCTTGCTTACTTCAATATGTCTTCCTTCCTTGATGTAGATTCTATATGCTTTTGAAGTGAGACTATATCCAACGAATATTCATTTGATGCTTGTAGAATCCAACTTCTTTCGCTTGTACTTTTGAACATGGATGTAGGCAGGGCATCCAAAGATTCGGAGGTGATCCACACTCAACTTCTTCCCTGTTAATACTTCTTCGGGAGTTATATTCTTGAGACTTCTAAGAGGACTTCTATTTTTAATGTATACGACTGTCATGGCTGCTTCTCTCGACAAGAATTTTGGTAGGTCTTGA
Organism: Pinus albicaulis; assembly: GCA_034641835.2. NCBI lineage: Eukaryota > Viridiplantae > Streptophyta > Pinopsida > Pinales > Pinaceae > Pinus > Pinus albicaulis. The sequence continues at coordinate 509,564,407 of CM076580.1, forward strand.
TTAAGGAGCATTGTTTTAATGCCTTCTTCAATTGACCTATTATTTTTTTCAAAAATTCCATTTTGTTTGGGATAGGAGGGAACAATGAGCTCCCTCTCAATTCTTGATTCCTTACAATATGCAATCAATTCCTTAGAAGTGTATTCCCCACCATTGTCGGATCTTAGAGTCTTTATCTTTCTTTCGGTTAGGGTTTCCACTTCAGCTTGAAACTCCTTGAACTTCTCAAATACTTCATCCTTTCTCTTGAGAAGGTAGAGCCATGTGTTTCTAGAATAGTCATCTATAAATGTTACATTGTAGAGATGACCTCCAAGTGATTTTTCAGACATGGGCCTACACGCATCAGAGTGAATGACGTCTAATATTTCTTTAGGCCTAGTTTCACTATTCGGAAATGGATTTCTAGTATGTTTCCCAAAGAGCATCCCTTGCACACACCTTCATGATATTCCTTGATATTGGGGATGCCATTAACCAATTGATTGAGAGTAGGAATATCCTTGTAGTGTAGATGACCGTACCTCCTATGCCTTAGCTCAATAGGAATAATTTCCATATGAACCGAAGCTTGAGGAGGTGGAGTGGTGACCCTATAAAACCTTCCTTCACAAACTCCAATATCTCTAGCTTTATCAATGCTAGAGTCTTTGCCCCAAACCAATACTTTTCCATCAACAAAAGAAATTCTATCTCCTTTATTTTCTAAACAAGAAATAAAAATAAAATTATTTTTCAAACCTGGAACATATAGTATGTTGTTGAGATGCGACTTCGATCTACTTTCCAACCTCAACGATGTTCATCCCAAGCCTCTAACATCATAGCTTTTGTTGTCACCCAATTCCACTACATGAGAAGATGGCTCCTTTGATAGTGTATGAATTTGTTTACTTTCTCCTGTCATGTGCCTTGATGCTCCACTATCAATGATCCATGTATTGTCATCACTAAGAGAACTTGTAAGAGCAGCCAAGAATCTTTGACATTTGAACTTGTTGAATAAGTATCTGATGGCTTTCTTGATCTAACTTCCAATAGTGTTGATACCCATTCTCATATAACTTATAAAAGAGGGAGAATCCATGTTCATTCCTTTTGAGCCAACAAAGTGACCTTCAATATTTCCTGACCTTAGCTTTGATACCATGTTGAGAAATCAATGCAAGTAGATTAGGGTTTGATTCCTCTTTCTTGATAATTACTTGTGAATTATGCTGGCTTCTTTTTCTTCTTTATTAGATTATCTTTCGTCAAGAAATTACCAAATTATGTGTGTATGGAGATCACAAAAACACAAGACACAAGATGTAGGCAGTATGCCAGGGAAAAACCCTTCTCTAGGGGAAACCCAGTCAAAATTCTCTTCCTTCAATAGTTTTCTTTGAGACTCTTCACACTGGACATAGACCAAACCTTCCCTTCATACCAAGTCAGCCTTTCCAGATCTTTGACCCAATAGTAGCAGCATCTTGTCCCCAACAACTTCGACTATGAGGCAACTTACGACATCTGGAAACAACAACAACACAAAAACACGTTTATCTCCAAAAATAGGGCACAAAATGGAGAGAGAGTAGCACTAAAAATTCAATTTTCTCCTTCTCTTTGATCTTGACCCAACTCGCATTCCTTTTGGCTTCCTTGACCCACTTCACAATTTCTTCGGCTTTAGTAGAGATATCGAACTAGCTTGAGATGAGATGTTCCAAATGAATTCGATCTCCTTCATTTTATAGGCATCAAGTGAGGTTGAATTGGTCCCTTTTAGGCCGACTTGATCTCCTTTAGGCTGACTTGGTGTGGAGGTGACATATTTCACATTTGACTCAATAATAAACATTTTTTCACGATTCAAAAGCCCAAGAAGCGTCTCTTTAAATGTACAACGACTTTATTGACTCAATGGGGACTTTGACTAATATAATGATCACCCAAGCATGAAACCTATGCTTTAATAAGTCATTGTGATAATAATAAAAGTTCTTTTCTTTATTCTTTTGACAAGTACATTACATAATGATTCAAATACATTTTTATGAAGACCGAACCAAGTTACATTATTCAACACTAACAAGATAAAGGCACGTCTGTAAAAAGACATGCAGGCTACATCTTGTATTGAAGTATTGAATAATAAAGTACTAGGGTTTGTCAGATGAAACCCTAGAGCAAGACCTAAAATTTATGTGATGCACAACTTAATGAAGAAACCCTAGCCCTTACAAATCATGCATTAACAGCCGATGCTGAGAATGTGGATGACCATCCATCTCAAAATAAGATGAAATAATCTGAGTTTGACGAGATTGTAGATGGATTTCATTGATTTTTGCAAGAAAGAAGGATCAAGAGGGAGTTGATAATTCCCTTCAACTCTCAGCAATTTAATCAAAAGATAAGTAATTCATATATTTCTCCCTTGATTACTATTATTATTTTATTCTTTGGTCAGCCTCTTGTCTTTGTATTCTTTGCTTGGTCATAATTGTTTCTTCCATGGCCTCCTGAATGAGGTTTGTAGCTACATTGTGAAGGCTTCCAAGGCAATGCTTCTAGCAACATCGGGAAGAATGAAGCAAATTTTTTGACAAGAGGTTTCTCCCAGTTTGAGGGATTTGCTTTAGAAAAAGGACTTGCTTGTGTGAAAGAGGGAGCAACAATAGCAGGAATATTTTCTTCCGTGACAGAGGAATTTTATCCTTCGAGATTGAAATGAAGGATTTTGGTAGATACAATATTTCATGGGATTGGAGATTCAGATTTGGTTATCCCACATTGTACGAGGAGTTGATTGGATTCGTGATGAACCTCGTTAACACTGCTCCATATATTCTCTTTGTATTAAACACCCTGAATTAGTTTATGGTTGAGTTGAGGCATACACAGTGGATGACAACAAAGCATATGGTACTTGTGTTGTACAATTGGATGTGATTTGAGATATGCCTCATGAGGTGAAGTTAGCGTTTGCAGGAATATCATGATTCATGAAGCAATGGCTCTTTAGAAGCCAGAAGGACATGATCAAGTCACTTCATCCAACACATAATGCAAAGAGTAGAAATAGAGCTCTAGTACATATCCACATATAAGTAGATTGTGGACAAAAACGAGCTTAGTATGATGCTGAATGCTTCCCAAATTGGAAGGGAATGATGAGGTCTTTGTAGGATTTGGGCTGACCATCTCCTGAAGCGATAAAGGACTTTGGCTAGGTCATAAAGGACTTTGACCAAGAGGAGATGAATACATTCACCTTTGAAGCCAAAAGGACTTGTTTAGGTCATAAAGGAGTTTGACTAGAAAGGTGAATGGCCCAAGAGGCATTTATCGAGGCAACTGCTGAAAGTCTTCCTACTACAATTCAAATACAATCTAAACAGTTAATAGTAACTTGGACTCATACCTCAAATTTGTTGAATTGAATCTGCTATAAAAAATGTACCTTCTTTGCCCTCAAGTTGGAGTATAAACAGACCACAAGATTCTTCTTTGAACTATAGCCTAATTGAGTTTATTTTTTATCAATTCAGCTTGGTCTTCACCTGGTCGTATCAAGTAGATATATGCTTTGACTCTTGCCACAATTTGGGCCTCAAAACAGACCTTAGATACTTCGAAATTTTAACAGAGAAAGGCCTCAGACAGGTGGATATTAACCTCAGGTGAGAGATCTCTTGTCCAGCAAAATCAGCACAAATGATAAGTTGATTTAGCCCAGAAACTCTTTTGAAAAATTCGGCATGGATGAGCCTCAGAAAAGGCCACAAAAGCGGTCTGAAATACTGCCACAGGTAGCCTCAGAAACCCTGCCTCAGAGGGCTGAATTAGTCCTTATTAACTGTCACAGAAAAGAGGCCGAGATGAGCCTCAGGCATAGTGTGAAATTGCCCACAGAAAGCCTGAAATATGTCACAGAGTTCTGTCTCAAAGGGGTCTGAATTAGGGCCTCAGATTGACTGAATTTAGCCTCAGAGCAGGCCTCAAACAAAGTATGCACAGGCCTTAAAATTTTGTCTATGTCCCAGCGAAAAACCACAGAAAGAAAGAATAAAATTGAAAACCAAAAACCCTTGAACTTTTGCCTCTTCTTCACATTGGCGTGACTATTCTGGCCTCAAGAAATCTCAGGCGATTTAGCTAATGATAATGCAGGAGAATAATACATTTGGAGGAGAACCGAGCTCTAAATTTATAGAGGAAAGCGAGGGCTCACATGCCCTAGAAATGCTCCAAAAATAGGGAGCCGACCTGAGCAGAAGGATGGATAAATTCCAAAAATGAATTCTTTAAAGAGGCCGACCAATAACCGTCTTTTGAAGGCGATTTCTCCACGATTTTTTTTCTCCTTTTGTTAGGTAAACTTGACTCGGGATAGATTCAAAATTGACTAGGGTAAATAGTAGTGGTTTTGGGGCACATGGTTTTGTGCACCCATGGTTTTGGCCCATGGTATTGCACGTAATGGAGCCTATAAGAGGTTGGAAATACTTCATTGTAATGTAGGCCTGGAGGTGAGCGATGAAGGCTCACTTCGTTGGATTGGCCAGGGTTTTGGACAATGGTTAATGAAATTTCATTGGTTGGGTTTTTTCCTGGATTTGGGGTTTTCCCGGATAAACATATGTGTTTATGTTCATGATTTGTTGCTAGTTTCTTTATGTTTATTTCTCTCAGTAAAATTCTTGTTTTATTTCTGTGGTAAATTTCCTAACAACTGGTATTAGAGCTATGAAGATCTGAAATCTGAAATGAGCTGCCAAGTTTAGTGATTTTGCTATATCTATAGTTTACAGCTATTGGGTGAAATTTTTTCTCCGAGACAGATATATGTAAAAAAAAAGAAAAAAAAAAGGAGACAAATCTATGTGTGAAAGCGTTAGATCTGAATATATCTGCGTGTGAACATGATCGTGCATAGATCTATGTAAGAGGAGGAAAAAAATCAAGTTCTTCAACGCTGTTAATTCGTAGGTGGGTCGTGGAGCATGGGCGAGTGCAGAGAACAGAGATTTCAAGCAGCGGCTTGAACAGAACCAAATTTCAGAGAGCATTGCTAGTAAAAGGTAAGCAATCATATGCAGTCCTTTAGCACTTCAGCTAGGCTTGTTAGAGGTAGCGATGTTGTGAGTTTTGGCGAGTTGGGTAGGAGTAGTAGTGCAATGGCAAGCAACGGCTTGCAGTCTTCGTGGGTTCAAAGGCTGAGGCCTGGTGGCCATTCTCCTAAGCTCAGAGAGATCGAAGGGACATGGATAGGATTGAATAGGTCTCATGGCGATATGAATGGGGCGAAGTTTTGTGGAAAGGGTCTCTTTGGTCCCCTGATTAAAGGGTCGACCAGTGCTCCTTCCGGGGGAAATAACGTCGGCGATACTGACATTGAAGAGGAGTCCATGGATGCAATCTATCCACAAATTCTTCCTAGGGTTGAGTCTGTCTTTGGGGATCCTGTAAAGGCACAGCAGCAAGCCCCCAGAGCCTCTTCATCTACAAACAATGCTAATCTGGTTACAGAGACACATGTGATTGCTCGCTTTGGGCCTTTCCAGGTCAGGACAAGGTCCGTGATTGCGGTCAAGCCCTCTGAGTCATCTACCAAGAAGTCTGGGACGGCATTGAAGAGCAAGCAAGCGTTAGCTCCAGCTCGTGCTGACCATTGGGAGCGGTACTTTTGCAGTGGACAGAAAGAAGAGGCTATTGAACAAATGCCTAGATTAGGAAATTTAGGAACGAAGAAGTGGGAAATTAGATCCAGAATAATAAAATACAACGAGGAAGGGCATTCACGGACAGTAATGGATAAAGCTCAGAAGATGATTTTTATTTCCTCGCATGCGAGGCTTGAGCACAGAGACTTTGTTAATGAAGAAGTATAGAAAATGCATGCACGGGATAGAGTCAAAATTGACTAGGGTAAATAGTAGTGGTTTTGGGGCACATGGTTTTGTGCACCCATGGTTTTGGCCCATCGAATTGCATGTAATGGAGCCTATAAGAGGCTAGAAATACTTCATTGTAATGTGGGCCTGGAGGTGAGCGGTGAAGGCTCACTTGGTTGGATTGGCCAGGGTTTTGGCCAATGGTTAATGAAATTTCATTGGTTGGGTTTTTTCCCGGATAAACATATGTGTTTATGTTCATGATTTGTTGCTGGTTTATTTATGTTTATTTCTCTCAGTGAAATTCTTGTTTTATTTCTGCGGTAAATTTCCTAACACCTTTTTGTTGAGAAATCAAGATGCTTGTAGATTAGAGACCAAGGTAGATTTATATTAATTGTAATTATTTGTGAATGTTTGTTGGTATTTTATTAAATTTATATTCTCTTCATTAAGCGATTACCAAAATGAACAAAGCTTGAAGATCACAAGAGACAAAGAACACAAGAAATTAGGCTCCAAGCCAGGGCAAAACCCAACAAGGGGGAAAACCCACGAAAATCCTCTTCTTATAGAATTAGATCAAAGTGAGATATCCAAGACCCAAGACCAAGACCAAGACTAAGACTGCCACAAAGACCCAAGTCAACCCTTCTCCAAGCCACCTCCAACAAGTCAAAGTCAACATAAGTAAACGCTGGTGAAATATATGAAATCTGGTCATCTCCTCAAATTTCGAGCCTGCAGTAGTACAAAATTTTCCTAAGGAAAAATCGCACGTGTGAGCAGATATAAGGCAGAAATAACTCATATTCTCTCTCCTTTGACTATCTAGTGTCTTCTTTCTCCCTTTACTTCGCTGGTTTTTCTTCTTGGCACAGAAATCGATGTGATGGTGGATGATTGAATGAGGTCAAACTGCCTTGTATTTATTCATGTCTAGGAGGTCGAATAGCTGCCTCTTTAGTCTGACTTGGTCTGTGGATGACATTTTGACTCAAGATAAAATAATTTTTCTTTTTCTTACAACAAGTCCAAATGGGACTTTGATTCAATTACATTTCTTTGACTCATAATAAATTTTATTTTTGACTCAATTGACGCTATAAGCATGAAGAGTATTCTTTGACTAGAAATAAAATAATAATAATGAATATAATAAATACCTCAATATTACATTTGAATTACATTATGAAGACCGACACTAGTTACATTTCCAACACATTTAAGGCCTATTTGGTTAACTCAAGACCAACAAAATTAATCAAGATTTTCTTGAATTATGAATGCCAAAATTCATCAAGAAGCTACCTCAAATTATCTATTGTGGGGCACCTTGACCACACAATTGGGGCTCCAACTATGATGAGGCATATCTTCACAACTGTGAGTTATTAGGTGTGCCACCTACTGTTGGAAACAACAAGACGAGGACAATCAAATGATGATGATCTTGCTTGCAAATACCTTGATATTCTCATTTAGTTTCTTCATCAAAAGTGGGGCATCATAACCACACCGCATGAGCTTCTCATCCTTCTAGGGCTTCTTGTCCATTGGAGGTTCCAATCAATGCAAACCACATATGTATATTAAGACTCAAGAGCATTCAAAGACCAATGTTTGCATCAATGACAACACCATTCAACAATAATTCACCTTTAAAGCTAGGACTTGGCTGCTAGAACGACTTGGCTAGGACATAAAAGACTTTGACCAGAAAGGTGAATGGTTCAAAGGAAAATTCTCTCCCAAGAAGCTAGAAAAATTTTGATGCCTAGGCTAGGTCATGACCAAAATATATTGATACATTTGCTTAAGGAGCCATAAAGGACTTTGGCTAGCACCAAATATATGAGAAGTTACATTTCCCACTTCAGGATGGAGTTATTTTATAGACATGCATCAACATGACAAGCTTATGAACTTTCCTCAAGGAAGGAGAAATTTCAGCAAGCGAAATCTGTTGTAGAGAATACCTCCCTCGCTAAGAGGGAGTGTTGATTATGTTTAGCAACTGGAGGTATTCCCGGATGCCAAAAGGCCTCCCAAGTCGACCAAAGAAAATTGTACAAAATGAAAACGGGCCTCCCAAGTCGACCAAAGAAAATTGTACAAAATGAAAACTTAAAATTATTATTTTCGACTTCATGTAGGCCCAAAAATTCAAGTCGGCTCCACAAGTGAATGGGTGTGACCCTTGGTCAAAGTCCACCCAATTTTTCTAGGAGAGAAGGATGGTACAGGATGACATGATGGTATAGGATGTCAAATGGATTAGCAGGTGGATTTCTCCCTAGTTGAGAGGGAGTGTTAAAATTGGAAACTAGGGCCAAACTCCACATTCGACAACTCATATGTTGGAGATGATATTTTTGTTGGATTCCTTTTTTCGAGAGGTGCAATATTAATCTAAATATCATCTTTTTTGGATGAGCAGAAGTGGGATTTTGAAATTATTTTCTCACACATGTGAATATTTTCAAGGTCAGCCAGAAATGTAATGTGGGATCATAAGCCCCAATGGATGTGTATCCACCCTCATTGAAGGATATAAACAAGAGAGACTCATTCATTATTTTCGACATCACTCATCTCATCATCTCTCTCTCTCTCATTTTTTCGTACAAGCACTTGGATTACCTCTCTCTTCCTCACACGTGTGGATGAAGGACTATTTTTCTAGGGTGAAATTTTTGGACAGTTTTAGGGCTGAAGTATAGAGCGTTGACCAACGTTGACTTTGGGTTAAACTCCCTCCAAAATTTGTGTTCTCTCAGGAAGAATTCCGATCTCCCTAGGCCTCATTCATGTTGATATTGCAACAAGATGATGAGCTTAGTGGAAAGAAGTCGCCTTCACTAAGTGGGCCCGCAGGCTATTTTTGGCACAAAGTCTATTTTTAGACATATGGATCATGCTCTATGAGTTGTAGGATGATATTTGTGGATGGTTGGTCAAGTTGGAAAAATAGATGAACTTCTATTTTTAGACATATTGGGCGGAATCTATTTTTAGATTGCCAGTCTAAAAATAGATATGTCAAATATTATTAGCTCTTAATAATATTTGGACTATAAACATTATATTATTCTCTTGGAGCACTTCAGTTAAGTGCACAGATGTGGCATAGGAGCTGACAGAAGGAATTACGCTATTCCTGAGGGTTAAGTGGAGCTATTGCATGGATACTTCAGTTAGAACTCATGTGACAGAGTTTGGTGGAGTTGATTGAGGAAGTTAATGGAGTTGTGTTCAGTTTAACTAATCTAAACATATTTGAGCTATTTGTATCTAGTTTAACTGATTGATACAATTAGTGAGAGTGGTGTGAATTAATTATTAATTAATTCACTAATTATAAACTCATTAATCAACTAAAGAATACATCAGTTAACTTCAGTGCATGGACAGTTTCAGTGGAGACCAGTGAAGAGATAGGTGAAAGAGCAGTGTGACTATTAGTTGTGACTATGTTGTTGCATGATTTGCAACAACCAGTGATTGGAGATGCCAATGAGGATTGCGCAGTACAAGCCAAGTGGTTCGAAGTTATTTATGAGCCATTCTTCAGCATTTATTGCGCAGTAGAGGTAGGCTATCAGGTGGCAGAGATTGGAGCATGTGTTTTGCTAGATCTAGCTTGATTAGTGTGTAGCAATTCGAGGTGTCTTTGAGAGCTTGTGAAGACTTTGTATGATGATTGTTACATGATCTCTATGACATATAATATACAAATAGTTGGGGTTTTCGTCTTTAAGCTTTCCCATGAAATACTATGTTCATATGTGTGAATGTTTATGGTTTTAATATGCGCATGCAATTGATTTTATTTCCGCAATTAATGATCAATGGTAGAAGGGATTTTGTATTGTGCATGAAGATAAAATAGTGTGTTATCGGAGAATCTCGGTGGATAACATATCGATTATTCAAATTTCTACATGGTATCGGAGCGATATTTAAGTCATTGGAGCAATTGAAAAACATTGAAGCGGTTGAGTTTTGATCTGGTGGAATTCGAATTTGCAGCAGTATTTTCTTGGTGTCGAAGTTGAGATGTATTTCAATGAATTGCGATTGGAGTATGCCCTTGAGGGTAGCTTGAATTATATTTCATGGAAGGACAGGATGGAGGTGGTGCTGGATGACAGTGGGTTGAAGGAGTTCATAGATACAAAAATTCCAAAACCTACTTCTAGTGATGCTTCCGTACTTGACGCATGGCAAAAGAAGACAGCAAACTGTCGAAGGATTCTATTGGAAGGTGTAAAGGATCACATAGTGTCCAACCTTCATGGTAAGGCTTCTCCATTCTTGATGTGGAAAGCGTTGACAAACTTATTCCAAAGCAAGAGCGACCAGAGGAAGTTGGCGCTCAAGGATAAACTCAGGAACATAAAAATGGAGAAAGGCGACAGTATGCCCAAGTACCTCACGACGTTCATCCAATGCAGGGATGAGCTCAAGTGTGATGGGTTTAGTGTGGTTTCTTGACAGTGGTGCGTCTTTTCACATGACAGGAGATAAATATTTGTTTACTGATCTAGATGAGAAAGATCTTGGAGTGCACATCGAGATGGGCGATGATGGTAGATACAGTGCGACCGGTATCGGTACTATTTCCTTTGAGAGGGAGTTTGGTAAACCCTTCGTATTAAAGGAAGTGATGCATGTTCCAGGATTAAAGAAGAATCTTATCTCTGTGGAGATGTTAGAAGACAAGGGATATGATGTTGTCTTTAGCGAGGGAAAGGCTTTCCTGCATAGTAAGGAAACTGGTGAAAGCCGGAGGATAGGGGTTCGAGTTAGGAGCAACTGTCAATTACGGTGAATGTTTGCCGGCAGAGGTGAGCAAGGCGAGGAAGGGAATGGCAGCCGGGGATGATGGCGGTGACAGCACAGGAGATTGGACCACCTTCACCATGGAGCTTTGAAGATTCTGCAGCAGATTTCTACTGGACTTCCTAAGGGCACTCTTGCGTAGTCAGATCAGTGCAAGGGGTGTACTTTAGGGAAGTATGTGAAAGCCACCTTTCACGAGAAGGATAGTCACACCACGACGATCCTTGAGAGAGTTCACACAGACGTGTGTGGTCCTTTCTCAGTTGCTTCGACAGCAAAGCACAAGTATTATGTGATCTTTGTTGATGATTTCTCTCGAAAGTGCTGGATCTTCTTCATGCGGAAGAAGAGCGATACATTCGCGAAGTTCTGTGAGTTTAAAGCACTGGTCGAGAAGGAGTCGGGGAAGAAGGTGAGAGGCAACCCCGGAGCGGCAGGTGGTGGTGGGCATCTCACAGCGAGTTCAAGGACTTTTGCAGCGCAGAAGGAATTCGGAGAGAGCTCATAGCGCCTCATAACCCACGGCAGAATGGGGTCACGGAGCGAAAGAATAGAATGATCATGGGTGCTGCATGGGCGATGTTGCATGATCAGGGCCTTCCCATACACTTCTAGGCTGAGGCATGCAATACTGCAGTTTATGTGCAAAACCGTTGTCCTCACAGGATACTTGGCATGAGTACACCCGAGGAGACGTTTTCTGGTAAGAGGCCTGATATTTCCCATTTGAGGATTTTGGTTCACCTGTTTACATTCATGTGACGAAGGATGCCAGGAAGAAGCTGGAGCCAACCGCAGAGGTTGGTATATTTTTGGGGTACACTGATACACCCCACAACTATCGTGTGTATTTTCCAGACAGTCGCAAGACTGTTGTGCGACGGGATATCAAATTTCATGAGGAGAAAGCCATGAAGTGTTCGCTTGAGAGGGAGCCACACTTGCATGCAGATGAGGAGCTATTAGTTCCTAAGGATGAGTCTCTGGATGTGGACCAGCCACAAGAGGAGGTTCATGGAGTGGAAGATACCACTCATGCAGCGCCAACCATCAGAGGGTGGAAGCGCACTATAGAAGTTGAGCGACTGGCTCAAGATGCAAAGAGGATTGTAGGAACACCTACATCACAGCGCAGATAGAGACAGTCACTTGACCGGTATACTGGATACATGGCTCTTATGAGCAAGTTATCGTGACGGAGCCATCCTCTTTTGAGGAAGCTGTTGAGGATCCCGCATGGGTAGATGCCATGTTGGAAGAGTATGATTCAATTGTCAGAAATAGTGCATGGGAGATTCTCCCAAGGCCGGAAGGGAAATCAATGGTGGGTTCGAGATGGATCGAAAAAGTGAAGCAAGCAGCTGACGGGAGTGTGGAGAAGTACAAGGAAAGATTTGTTGTCTGAGGCTTCTCACAGATTGAGGGGATCGATTATGAAGAAACCTTTGCACCTGTCGCAAGGTATTCTTCCATACGGACGATTCTTGCTCTCTCAACGCAGATGGGGTGGCACATTCATCATATGGATGTGAATACTGGGTTCCTCAATGGGGTGATTGAGGAGGAGGTGTACATAGAGCAGCCCGAAGGTTTCTAGATCTTCAACAGCGAGTCGCATGTGTGCAGGCTCAAGAGAGCGATGTATGGGTTGAAACAAGCACCTCGTGCTTGGTACACACGGATAGACAGTTATTTCACCGAACTTGGATTCTCCAAGAGTGAGGCGGATCCTAACCTATACCAGATAGTGGTGGAGGGTAAGTTGATGATCATTGTACTTTATGTAGATGATTTTATTTTGACAAGTGATGAACTGTTGATACACTCATGCAAGGCTGGTCTTGCAAAGGAGTTTGAGATGAAGGACTTGGACCTCCTTCATTATTTCCTGGGATTGGAAATTTGGCAGCGCAGTGATGGACTGTTTGTTTCTCAAGGCAAGTATGCCAGGGAGATACTGGAGAAGTTCAACATGCATGGATGCAATCCTGTTGATACTCCTCTTCCTAGTGGATGGAGGAAGGAGGATGCTACTTCAGCGGAGGTAGTGGATGCCACTGTTTATCGACAGTTGGTGGGGTCGCTTATCTATCTGGTCAATACACGACCCGACATATGTTATGTTATTAACCAGCTTTCACAAGCTATGGTTAAGCCTACCAAGCTCTTCTGGAAGGCAGGAAAGCATGTATTGAGATATCTTATAGGCACATCGGGAAATGGATTATGGTACAGACAGTCGGATGAGGTGAAGATGTGTGGCTTCACAGATGCAGATTGGGTAGGGAGCCCAACGGACAGAAAGAGCACATCTGGAGGGATTTTCAGTATCGGGTCGACCGCAGTTTCTTGGTACAACAGGAAGCAGAGATCCGTGGCACTCAGTTCAGCAGAGGCTGAGTATATGGCAGTGAGTTTGGCTGCATGCGAGGCTATATGGATGAGGAAGATCCTGGTCGGGTTGTTCGGTTCACACTTAGATCCTACTGTGATTTATTGTGATAATCAGAGTTGCATCAAACTCTCGGTTAATCCAGTATTTCATGATAGTCTAAACACATTGACTCACAGTATCATCATATCGAGAGATTGTGTGCAGCGGAAGATCATGTTACTTTCATACATTCCCACGGAGGATCAGGATGTTGATATCTTGACGAAGGCGCTCACCAGGAGCAAATTCGAATACCACAGAGGCAGGATAGGGGTGGCAGATAATCCTTATCTTTTTTAGAGGGAGTGTTGAGATTGCAACAAGATGATGAGCTTAGTGGAAAGAAGTCGCCTTCACTAAGTGGGCCCGCAGGCTATTTTTGGCGTAAAGTCTATTTTTAGACTATGTCTATTTTTAGACATATGGATCATGTTCTATGAGTTACAGGATGTTATTTGTGGATGGTTGGTCAAGTTGGAAAAATAGATGGACTTCTATTTTTAGACATATTGGGCAGAATCTATTTTTAGATTGCCAGTATAAAAATAGATATGTCGAATATTATTAGCTCTTAATAATATTTGGACTCTAAACATTATCTTATTCTCTTGGAGCACTTCAGTTAAGTGCACAGATGTGGCACAGGAGATGACAGAAGGAATTACGCTATTCTTGAGGGTTAAGTGGAGCTATTACATGAAGACTTCAGTTAGAACTCGTGTGAGAGATTTTGGTGGAGTTGATTGAGGAAGTTAATGGAGTTGTGTTCAGTTTAACTAATCTAAACATAGTTGAGCTATTTGTATCTAGTTTAACTGATTGATACAATTAGTGAGAGTGGTGTGAATTAATTATTAATTAATTCACTAATTATAAACTCATTAATCAACTAAAGAATACATCGGTTAACTTCAGTGTGGACGGTTTGATGGAGACCAGCAATGAATAGGTGAAGAAAAGCGATTGTGACTATCGATTTAGCGAGCTATCTTGTTGCATGGTTGCAACAACCGGTGATTGGAGATGCCAATGAGGATGTACGATCCAAGTGGTTTAAAGTTGTTGCCAGAGCCATTCTTCGACGTGATTACGCAATAGAGTTGGCTGTCGGGTGGAGAGAATTGGAGCATGTGTTTTGCTAGATCTGAGCTTGTTTAGTGTGTAGCGATTGGAGATTGTACTGAGAGCTTGTGAGGAGCTTTGTGCAATGATTGTTACATGATCTCTATAACATATAATATACAGATAGTTGGGGGTTTTCTGCTTTAAGCTTTCCCATGAAATACTATGTTCATATGTGTGATTGTTTATGGTTTTAATGTGCGCATGCGATTGTTTTTATTTCCGCAATTAATGATCAATGGTAGAAGAGATTCTGTATTGTGCATGAAGTTAAAATAATGTGTGATCAGGAGAATATCGGTGAATAATATATCAGTTATTCAAATTTCTACATGGTATCAGAGCGATATTGATCATTAGAGCAATTGCAAAACATTGAAGCGATTGAGTTTTGTGCTGGTGGAATTCGAATTTGCAGCAGTGTTTTCTTGGTGTCGAAGTTGAGATGTATTTCAACGGATTGCGATTGGAGTATGCCCTTGAAGGCAGCTCGAATTATATTGCATGGAAGGACAGGATGGAGGTGGTGCTGGATGACAATGGGTTGAAGGAGTTCATAGATGCAGAAATTCCAAAGCCTACTTCTAGCGATGCTGTCGTAATTGAGGCTTGGCAAAAGAAGACAGCAAAGTGTCAAAGGATTCTGTTGGAGGGCGTGAAGGATCACATAGTGTCCAGCCTGCATGGTAAGGCTTCTCCATTCTTCATGTGGAAAGCCTTGACAGATTTATTCCAAAGCAAAAGCGACCAGAGGAATTTGGCGCTCAAGGATAAACTCAGAAACATAAAGATGGAGAAAGGCGAAAGTATGCCCAAGTACCTCACGAAGTTCACCCAATGCAGGGATGAGCTGAGAAGTGTGGGGGTGACTGTAGATGATGAGGATTTGGTGAGCTTGGCTCTCCTTGGGCTTCCGAAGAGTTGGCATTCCTATCAGGACTCTGTCAATGGTCGGGAGAAATTGCCAGGATGGGAGCGACTTTGTTCGGATCTTGTGCAAGAGGAGATAAGGCGAAGTACCAGGGACGGATCTTCATCAAAGAACTCTGATGAAGAGAATTTCACTTTGGCTGCCAAAGCAAGGAAGGGGAAGAGCAAGAAGAATGCTTCTCAATCCGGTGCGAAAGGCAAGAAGCAGGACATGTCCAAGGTGAAGTGCTTTCACTGTCACCAACATAGACATTACGCCACTAATTGTCCACAGAAGAAGACAAATAAGCAGGCTACTGGATCTGCAGCTGGAGAGGCCATAGCCTCATAGTTTGAGTTGGATTTTTCACTGATCGCATGCTTGGTCTCAAGTGTGATGGGTTCAGTGTGGTTTCTTGAAAGTGGTGCGTCTTTTCACATGACAGGAGATCGAGATTTGTTTACCGATCTGGATGAGAAAGATCTTTGAGTGCACATCGAGATGGGCGATGATGGTAGATATAGTGCGACCGGTATCGGTACCATTTCCTTTGAGAGGGAGTCTGGTAAACCCTTCGTATTGAAGGAAGTGATGCATGTTCCAGGATTGAAGAAGAATTTGATCTCTGTGGCGATGTTAGAAGACAAGGGATATGATGTTGTCTTTAGCGAGGGAAAGGCTTTCCTGCGCAGTAAGGCAACTAGTGAGACCCGGAGGATAGGGGTTCGAGTTAAGAACCTTTATCAATTGCAGGTAGATGGCTGCGCAGCAATGGTAGGCAAGGCAGAAGGAGTGGTGAGCCGGGATGATGGCGAGTTGTGGCACCGAAGATTGGGCCACCTTCACCATGGAGCTTTGAAGATACTGCAACAGATTTCTACTGGGCTTCCTAAAGGCACTCTTGCGCAGTCAGATCAGTGCAAGGGGTGTACCTTGGGAAAATTTGTGAAAGCCACCTTTCATGAGAAGGATAGTTGCGCCATGACGATCCTTGAGAGAATTCACACAGACGTGTGTGGACCTTTCTCAGTAGCTTCGACAGCAAAGCACAGGTACTATGTGATATTTGTTGATGATTTTTCTCGTAAGTGCTGGATCTTCTTCATGCAGAAGAAGAGCGAGACATACTCAAAGTTCTGTGAGTTCAAGGCACTGGTTGAGAAAGAATCGTGGAAGCAGGTGAAGGCTCTATAGGAGCACAATGGTGGTGAATCTAGCTCTCTTGAGTCTGGCGACTCTTTGTCGAAGGAAGGAATTCTAAGAGAGCTCGTAGCACCTCATAACCCGTCACAGAATGGGGTTGGTTTGCTTAAGAACAAATCTATCGTGGGCGTATAAGGAGTACAGAGTGGATCGTGGCCTTCCCATACACTTGTGGGCTGAGGCATGCAATACTGCAGTATATGTGCAGAACCGTTGTCCTCACAAGATACTTGGCATGAGCACACCCGAGGAGGCGTTTTCTGGTAAGAGGCCTGATATTTCCCATTTGAGGATTTTTGGTTCACCTGTTTACATTCATGTGACGAAGGATGCCAGGAAGAAGCTGGAGCCGAATGCAGAGGTTGGGATATTTGTGGGGTACACTGATACACCCCACAACTATCGTGTGTATTTTCCAGACAGTCGCAAGACTGTTGTGCGACGGGATATCAAATTTCATGAGGAGAAAGCCATGAAGTGTTCGCTTGAGAGGGAGCCACACTTGCATGAAGATGAGGAGCTATTAGTTCCTAAGGATGAGTCTCTGGATGTGGATCAGCCACAAGAGGAGGTTCATGGAGTGGAAGAGACCACTCATGCAGCGCCAACCATCAGAGGGCGGAAGCGCACTACAGAAGCTGAGCGACTGGCTCAAGATGCAGAGAGGATTGTAGGAGCACCTACATCAGAGCGTAGACAGAGACAGTCACCTGACCGGTATACTGGATACATGGCTCTTATGAGCAAGTGTATCGTGATGGAGGCATCCTCTTTCGAGGAAGCTGTGGAGGATCCCACATGGGTAGATGGCATGGTGGAAGAGTATGATTCGATTGTCAGAAACAGTGCATGGGAGATTGTCCCAAGGCCAGAAGGGAAATCAATGGTAGGTTCAAGATGGATCTACAAAGTGAAGCAAGCAGCTGACGGGAGTGTGGAGAAACACAAGGCAAGATTTTTTGCCCGAGGCTTCTCACTGATTGAGGGGATCGATTATGAGGGAACCTTTGCACCTGTCGCAAGGTATTCTTCCATACGGACGATTCTTTCTCTCTCAGTGCAGATGGGGTGGCACATTCATCATATGGATGTGAAGACTGCGTTCCTCAACGGGGTGATTGAGGAGGAGGTGTACATAGAGCAGCCTGAAGGTTTCGAGATCTTCAACAACGAGTCGCATGTGTGTAGGCTCAAGAGAGCGTTGTATGGGTTGAAACAAGCACCTCGTGCTTGGTACACACGGATAGACAGTTATTTCACAGGACTTGGATTCTCCAAGAGTGAGGCGGATCCTAACCTATACCAGATAGTGGTGGAGGGTAAGTTGTTGATCATTTTACTTTATGTAGATGATTTGATTTTGAAAAGTGATGAACTTTTGATACACTCATGCAAGGATGATCTTGCAAAGGAGTTTGAGATGAAGGACTTGGGCCTCCTTGATTATTTCCTGGGATTGGAAATTTGGCAGCGCAGTGATGGAATGTTTGTTTCTCAAGGCAAGTATGCTCGGGAGATACTAGAGAACTTAAACATGCATGGCTGCAAGCCTGTTGATACTCCTCTTCCTGGTGGATGGAGGAAGGAGGATGCTACCTCAGCGGAGGTAGTGGATGCCACTGTTTATCAACCGTTGGTGGGGTCTCTTATGTATCTGGTCAATACACGACCCGACATATGTTATGTTGTTAACCAGCTTTCACAAGCTATGGTTAAGCCTACCAAACTCTTCTGGAAGGCAGGCAAGCATGTATTGAGATATCTCAGAGGCACATCGGGATATGGATTATGGTACAGATAGTCGGATGAGGTGAAGCTGTGTGGCTTCACAGATGCAGATTGGGCAGGGAGCCCTGAATCTGGATGTAGCATATAATATCCTGAGGGATTGCAGATTGTAGCTCACGGCAGCTTTGGTACAGCAGGAAGCAGAGATCCGTGGTACTCAGTTTAGCAGAGGCTGAGTACATGGCAGCTAGCTTGGCTGCATGCAAGGCTATTTGGATGAGGAAGATCCTTGCCCATTTGTTTGGTTTCACACTTAGATCCTACCGTGATGTATTTTGATAATTAGAGTTGCATTATACTCTCAGTTAATCGAGTATTTCATGATATATCTAAACACATTGACATCCTATATCATCATATCAGAGATTGTGTGCAGTACAAGATCATGTTACTTTCATACATTCCCACGGAGGACCAGGATGCTGATATCTTGACGAAGGCGCTCACTAGGAGCAAATTTTAATACCACAAAGGCAGGATAGGGGTGGCAGATAATCCTTATCTTGTTGAGAGGGAGTGTTGAGATTGCAACAAGATGATGAGCTTAGTAGAAAGATGTCACCTTCACTAAGTGGACCTGTAGGCTATTTTTGGCGCAAAGTCTATTTTTAGACTATGGATCATATTCTATGAGTTGTAGGATGCTATTTGTGGATGGTTGGTCAAGTTAGAAAAATAGATGGACTTATATTTTTAGACATATTGGGTGGAATCTATTTTTAGATTGCCAGTCTAAAAATAGATAGGTCAAGTATTATTAACTCTTAATAATATTTGGACTATAAACATTAACTTATTCTCTTGGAGCACTTCTTCACTGAAGTGCACATGTATGAGCCGGCTGCATGAATTACGTTGTCTCGAGGGTTAAGTGAGCTATCGTATGCATTTTGTTAGAACTCTTGTGAGCGTAGTTTGGTGGAGCTGATTGAGAGTTAATGGAGTTAGTTCGGGCTGAACTAATCTAAACATAGTTGAGCTAGTCAGATGGTCTAACTGACACATACCCAGTGAAGAGTGGTGAATTAATTATTAATTAATTCACTAATTATAAACTCATTAATCAACTAAATAATACATCAGTTAACTTCAGTGCATGGACAGTTTCAGTGGAGACCAGTGAAGAGATAGGTGAAAGAGCAGTGTGACTATTAGTTGTGACTATACTGTTGCATGATTTGCAACAACCAGTGATTGGAGATGACAATGAGGATTGCGCAGTACAAGCCAGGTGGTTCGAAGTTTTTTATGAGCCATTCTTCAGCATTGATTACGCAATAGAGGCTGGCTATCAGGTGGCAGAGATTGGAGCATGTGTTTTGCTAGATCTAGCTTGATTAGTGTGTAGAAATTGGAGATTGTACTGAGAGCTTGTGAGGAGCTTTGTATGATGATTGTTACATGATCTCTATGACATATAATATACAGATAGCCGGGGGTTTTCAGCTTTAAACTTTCCCATGAAATACTATGTTCATATGTGTGATTGTTTATGGTTTTAATGTGCGCATACGATTGTTTTTATTTCCGCAATTAATGATCAATGGTAGAAGAGATTTTGTATTGTGCATGAAGTTAAAATAGTGTGTGATCAGGAGAATCTCAGTGGATAACATATCAGTTATTCAAATTTCTACAATTCATTGGCACACATTTCGTTAAATTCTGGGCACTTTGACCAACGTTGATCACAAAATTGACTTTTAGTTGACCAAGTTTGATTGACTTTTTCGAATCTATTTTGGGCTGAATTTGACTAATGTTGGAGGCCACATTGACTAAGGTTGACCGAGCTGTTTTGGTGAAGTCTTCTTGCTGGTTTGATTAACGTTGACATTATGGTTAGGGCATCCTATTGACTGTTGTTTGACTGAAGTATTGGGCAAATGTATTTTGTATATTGTACTCTCTCTCTCTCTCTCTCCTGAACTTTTGAAGAATAATAAGAAGATTTTATCAAAGGGTTTTCCCCACATTGGGGTTTTTCCATGGCATCTGCCAAATTTTGTGTCCTCTTGTATTGGCTTGTCTTATGTTTATTGTTTATGTTATATCAACATTTACTATCAATGTTTATGTGATTGCTAATCTGGAAATTGAAATTGGGTTAACAATAAAAGATTGAAGTAAACGTCTCTAAAGCATAGAACATACCATTGTTAACTAAAATTAACACCCGCCAATTAATATTTTTATTTGATATCCTTCAATGTCCTTAGCTTTCTCTTTTGCAAGCTACTTAACCCCAAACTCTATGTCTTTTAAATATTAAACATCTTCGTTTGCGAAAATGGTTTAAATGTTTTCCACAACATCAGGGGATTCCTAAATATTTTCAAGGTGGGAATTCCAATAACTCGAGGGAATCATATAATTTTCTCTAGTGTTATGAGTTGAAAATTTCCTCTAGAATTCTTAGGATTTAGCTCATATAAGTGCAAAAAACTTATCCTTCTCTCTATTTCTATAATATATTTTTTCTTTTAATTAGGGCTTTATATCTATTTATTTTGTCGAACTTTAATGACTCATTGGAAGCACCCCAAGTGGATTTTCTCATAATCTTTTACTTTTTATCATACTAAGTGCTTCCCATCCTATTTTCCTTTTCGCAAAATACCTCAATAGGGAACTTGTTAATCGAAGTAGAGATAATTATCATAAAATTATGATAAAGATCTTCAATATTTTCCTTATTATATAGGAGATTTAATTCAATATTTAAATCCTTTAAAAATATTAGATTTATCTTTGTTGAAGATCAATAGCATTTAGTTATCATAAATCTTTTTAACAAGGCTTTTGTGCATGAAAACATTTAAATTTAGGTTAAATATCTATGATAAGTGTTTAGTTAATGTTTGTTTAAGATGTTAAAATTTACTATTTGGTTGTATATGAGGATATCACATATCACATATTCCACGACGTTGCTAGTAAACTCGTGAATACAAGTCATCTAATTGGATTTCAACCACTTCATCAAAGCATTGCAAATTAGTAGATTTTGACAACTACAAAGTTTTATTAGCTAAGTATCAAACAAATTCTCAACCAATTCTTCATAATTTCTTTTGTATATGCTGGCTAAAATAAGGTCCTCATTTAGCCATAGAGGATTAAGATTTGAATTAATGCTTAAAATAAGAGCTTGATTAATTATTGTTCTAGCATTAAATCTTTGAGCAAAAACATATTACCTTGATTTCTCAGAATGTAAATACTTTCTTCTACGTCATTGCGATAACATATTTTATTTAGATTATTTTTATTATAAATGGTACAATTAAGAGTCATGAAATAATATATTGCTATATAAATTATTTTAATATTAATATATGAAATCTCCATCCACATGTACCAATAAAAAGGATCTTTCTTGTGAAGCCTAATGTGAGGAAAAATGTTTTATTTTTATGTGACAAGATATGCCTCAAATCCCCTTACTCTAGGATCTCTTGTTCCATACTAACCATAGACAAACCATTTATGTTAGGGACTTTAGATTCTTTGTTCTCCTAAGTTTAAATAAGTAATATACAATCAATCTCACTCAAGATCCAACTTAATATATTTGTTTTGCTCAATGGAATGCCACAACATTTCTTAGAAAGGATCCAAAGTGTCCCAAATTGCTATTTATTATTATATTTTTTGTCTCTATCCCTAATGATAGCTTTTGTATTCTTAATTATTTCTCATCCTTCCCTCATGGATTTTTGTACTTTTTTACCTTCCTTCCACAATTCAGCTTGGTCTACTTGAACAAAGTCTTCATTTATAAATATTCATAACCCTTTTAAACTTGGAGTTTCACTAAGTATGCCATAATAAAAGTAATTAAAAATCACATTAACAGGCATTAACCTATTTTTTATTCTCCATTATTTTACTGAACCTCTTTGCTTATGTGAGATAAATTATAACATTTTGTAGTTATTCCTTAAATAGTGCTAGCATGTTATCATCATTTTTTTTATTTTTTTTAAATATATGCTCATGGTTTAACTTTTTAAGCTTATTCATTTCCTCTTTGATATATTTCATATCCAATTTACCTTTAAAATTATATAGGGTCAAGTTGTTATTTAGAATTCCTTCTAGCTTTTTAATTCTAAACCTTAAATTCATATTTTCTAGATTATTGGCTTCTCCTTATTAGGCTGAATGTTTCTTTTATTCCCTTTGTTTTTCCATTTCTTCTAATCTAATCTTCATTTTTCTGCAACTTAGCCTCCAATTTTAATATTTTATTGTCTACTTGCTTTTTAATCTTTTCTTGAAAAAATCTCAACTTATCATCAAACATTACATTACCTTTTAATTGTATTTGAAGTTTAAATTCTCTTTTTTCTCTATGTTTATTTAATAATTATGTATAATCATGAAAACTATCTAAAGTTACTTGGCTAGATCACCCCTTGAGAAGTTTTGATAAAATATAGTTAATTATTCAACTTAAATAAAAATTACAAATAAGAGAGAGAAAAGAAACGCATACATCTAATTAAATCATTAATTGTATTTGAAGTTTAAATTCTCTTTTTTCTCTATGTTTATTTAATAATTATGTATAACCATGAAAACTATCTAAAGTTACTTGGCTAGATCACCCCTTGAGAAGTTTTGATAAAATATAGTTAATTATTCAGCTTAAATAAAAATTACAAATAAGAGTGAGAAAAGAAACTCATACATCTAATTAAATCAAAATTGTAAAAATATAAATTAGTGAAAAATATCTAGGTGAAAATGCCTTATAAAAATGTCTCAACAAAAATCTCCATAAAAATATGTCAACAAAAATGACTTGTAAAAATACCTTAATTAAATCAAACTCATAAAAACATCTTTATAATCAAACTTTTTAAAATTACTAAACCTCATTTTTATTAGCAATAACACATTATCTATCAAATTTATTTTCAATATATTCTAATATAATATTTAAAATATATATCTTATATTAATTATATAAATAGAAAACACATAACAACGCACTAATTTATTATATAGTAATTCGAATTGTATTGTTTAATGTAAGAAATTGCATTTCGTTTTCAGCTTTATTGAAGGAAAACAATAAATAATTTTCCTTTATTTTGATCCAAGGTTTCCTTCCTCACACATCATGTTAAATCCGTGTCCATGTGAAGGCCACACCCAACCTAGAGGAAAAGGACACACTTCTTTTTCAATACAAATGTAAATCCAAGAATAATGAATGCATTATCTCCTTTGATATTATCATTTTTTTCTTTTTCTAAAAACAAGGGAGATCTTATGTGTGGGCACTTTAAAATACTTAAATTGGAAAATTTCCCAAAAACAAGGGAGATGCCATATGTGGCTAGTGTAGGTTTAAAGTACTTAAATTGGAAATTGAAAAATACTAGTCTAAGTTCATCAATGTTGAGTGAGTTTAGGTGTTTTTCGAAAGGTTGTTAATGTTGTACTTGCTTCAATGTAACATGCATCAAGATTATTCATTTGATTTATAAAAGATATTTTATAATTAAATTATAATAGTTTGCTTCCCCCTCACATCTCTTTTGTAATCTTTTTTGTAAAGTATTTTGATATATTATATATATATATCTGTGGAATTTTATTTTTGGTTGGTTGGATATGAATGGAATGATATTGTTAGGTATCAGCATAGATCTATCTTAAATATGAATCTAATATGATCCGAGAGGGATCTAATTTCTTCACATGTAAATTGTTTTATGAGTAGACATTATTTAAATGTTTTGTATAGTTATTTATTTTTTGTTATTTTTAGATTTTTTTAAATTTTTACTTTGACCGACATGAACAAAATTTCAATTTTGATGATAGACGAACACGCTTACACATCATACTGGGCAGTAGAATGAGCCTCTCGGCTCAATGAGGTCGAGTTTCATTATCAATATGCCAATTTTCACAACAAATTTACTTAGGTAGAAATTTAGAAAAAATGAGGATACATCTCATGTAGAGATAGTGTATAAAGTTAGCTCTAGAGTGATTAAAAGAGGTACCACAGTTAAAATAGCTAAGAATTACAAATAAAGATCATGCAAGAAGGGAATATGTAAATGTTACTTAAGATTTTATTTTGTTAAATATACAAGTTTGCTATAATAAACTAAAGCTTAAATTACCAAATTTTATTGTAATTAGATGAATAAATTAAACACAGATTAAGCAATTTAAAACTTGATTTTTTGTAAGGTGCAATGTCTATTTTTTGCGTGACTAGTGGATTGAGTAAATGAGGCAACCCCATACTTATGTGACATGGGGCGATTTTATCTACTATCACTATAACCAACACGAGCACCATGCTTACCTCTAACATGGTTATGAATTAATTACAGGGATTGAACCAAGGACCTTATAATATTTTAGATAACATGTTTACATACTTTGTCAAGTGAGCTACCTATGTAATATGCAATGTCACTATAATTGATCTCATGTTTTTTTTTTTAATCTCATATGCCTTATAACAAATCTCGTGGATTTCTTTTGAATGACATATGTCCTATTTACAACAAGAGTAATAAATATTTCATCAACTGCTAGGTTCTTTCACAACTCATAATTCCAAATAAAATTTTACATGACTTATAATATATTATTAACCCTATCAAGGAAGGTATATATCATTTAATGTGTTGTTAATAGCATATGAAATTTATTGACTAAATACATGTTTTGAATATCCTAAATTTTAAAAAGCTTCAAAATTGTTTTTTTAAACCATGAGAATTTGTAATTAGTTAGGGTGATTTGGGCTAGGCCCAAGATCAAACAAGTTGGTTGCCAATATAAGTTGAGAGTATGTCCAATAGCTTGCAAGCTAGATATACCAATAACTTATGACTTGGAAAGGGTTGAGACATCTGAGGATACACCCACTTTTTGGTGATCCCACTCATGAGGGGATGCTACCCTTATAACCTTATCACAATGAACCAAATCTCATTAGAAATTTGACCTTAGTTATGGAAAGTGCAAGACCCACATCTCCACCACTTAAGTTATTACCATTTGAAAAAAAGCTAAAAAAATATTTTAAATATAAATATATAGCATATAAGAGGTTAATATCCTAATCATAATCATTGAGTTTATAATACTTGTCATTACCGTTAGCATGAGTTTGACTAAAATATGTCACATTGAGTGGACCTCATGGTTAAGAATATTTCTTTTTTTTAAGTGGTCAAAATTTCAATCAAGAGTCGAGTAGAGTATTTATACCTATGTAGATTTTAGTAATCAAATCGTTGCACAAAGGGAGTTCTTTGTCCCACAAATATGAGGATCTCATACATCAATTTGGTGTCTAGCTTGGTTGTGACCTTAAAATTAGATTATCATTATTGCTGGTCTTGATCCATCTTAAATATGAACCTACCAGATCCTCCTCATTATTGCTGGTCTTCTCCGATGGACTTACCCTAATTTTTGAAGAAGAAGAAGAAAAATCTCACTTCTAATTGTGTAAAAAAAATGATATTTCTTTAAAAAAAAAATGAAATAACTAAATTAGTTATTTTGTGAAAAGAATACATGAAGAAAAAAAAAAGACAAAGGATACATAGTACACGATTGTTTTTTTTTTTCTTTACACGATAACCATTTGTAAATGATTAACATTTTACATCTCTAGATGTTAAAGTGGTTCCATATCTTGAAATACCTTGTACTTACCAAAATACATAGATGCAAAAATATATCATCAGTTATAATAAAATGCAAATTACAATTATAATAGAATACTATTGAGGGTATCGAGGTTAAGTATAAACATGTTAAAATTAATTAAATAATATTTTTGGAAGACATGACCAAGGGTATATGTAATATTCCAAAATTAACTTGCAGCTAATTGGAATATTAAAGTTTTGTTTTGTCACTTAGATAGGTGAATAAGTGGGTAGGGAGACCCATAAATCTCTTTATAAGGAATAAAACCACTTCTCATGTGAATGTGGATCATCTTTTCAGTTGAATAAAGCACCCTTAGGTGTGAAAAGGGGCTAGAGCATGTGGACAGGGTCAAATTTGACCAGATCAACGGCATTGTTGTGGAGATAATGGAGGATTAATGGAGGACAACGCAATCATTTAGGAGGAGTATATGCATGAGAGTAGCTCCATTAATGAGTGGGACCCGGGGTGAGAAAGCTCACCAAGCATAAAAGGAAGTGGATGGCAACATTAGAAGACATGGATTTGAATTATTGATATTGATCTTTTTAGATTTGAATTTGTCATGTGACATACCTATGCATGCTTTTGCTATTTAGCAGGGTCTGTAGTGTTGTTTAGCACAAGGGTGTTTCCGAGCGGAAATCCCACCCTCATCCTCGGGGGACTTAGAGTACTTACTCAAGAGAGGTTATCTTGAGTTTCATTACCACTATCTGGCATTTGGCCAAGCTTCAGTCTCATATACAGCGCAGTCTATTCCAAATTTGTGTTGTGTTGCAGGGTTGCAACAGTGGAGGAGAGAGATCTCCAATTTCTGAGCTAGTTTTCCATTGGAGGGATCATCCTTTCATCCGGGAATCTTGTGAGGAAGTTCTCAGGGCTTCATTTCATTATTTGGCATCAGGACAAGTAGCTACCATTAGCTACAGCGCAGTTTTCCTCAATGACTGCGTTATTTTAGAGAGCAACTGCAACAGTGGGTTTATTGCCCTAGTTGGAGGAGTTCTATTTCTTGTGTGGGGATCAACCCTTCATTTAGGAGATCTATTGGAGGAGGATCATCCATCTCATATATTTGATCAGCCACCTCCTATCAGTGATTCAGTTGCAGTGATTATTCAGCCCTAGGGCCAAATATGTTATTCTTGTATATTGAGTATTTCCAGAAACCTTTTATGGGTTGTCCTGGAAATCTATTTTGGAGCATAAATCTCTAGTATTAGAACTTTTGGATCATTGTATTTAGCAATACATATATGTATATATATATATATATATATATATATATATATATATATATATATATATATATATATATATATATATATATATATATATATATATATATATATATATATATATATATATATATATATATATATATATATATATATTTATATATATATATATATATATATATATTTATTTATATCTTTCAGTTGTTACTCACTCATAGACAGCGCAGTTATAGCATTCTGGCATTTCTTGTATTAGTAGCATTTCATATTTAGGTGTATTCTTTCGTGGGAGGCTTGTTTGCCCAACTTGAGTGATCTTGTCCTCAAGAATTTGTACCTATTTTTCTGTTATAATCATAATGGAATGGCTCTATGGTTGTCTCATACGTTGATGTATTGATATTTCTGCATATTTCCAGTTTTATGTGCTATATTTTTGCTCTCCCAATTTTGGGATATTACAGTGGTATCAGAGCATAATCTTGGCTCAGCCTGTGGCTTCTCATAGAAAGGAGAATATCTGCAGAAGAGATGGAGGCAAGACTCCACTATCAGGAGAAATGAAAGGGGAGAATTTCTCAAAACTTCTTCTCCAAACTATGCAAGGTATAAACAGAGACATCAAAGATATGAGGATGGAGAGACATAGAGATTCTCCAAGAGGGCTTGTACTTTAAGAAAGCTCCAGTTTTTCACATTATGGGTGTGAGCATTCAGCTACAAAACCAGATCTACAACGTGGTACCATGCCTACATTCTTAGCAATAGAAGAAGAGGAAGGAGACACACCAAAGGAGGAGACTCTTGGTGACTTTCTCCAAGAATATGAATCTCAGTCTAGAAGATTCAAGGAACATCTACACTTCCAAGGGTTTTGTCAAATCAAAGAAAATAGAAGACCCAGTAACCACAATAGAAGAAGAGGGAGCATGCAGCACACTTTGGGTAGATTCTTTCTACCTACTTTTGATGGTTCACCCAAGTGCACAGCTAAGGCTTGGGTAAGGAAGTTAGACACATATTTACAGTTGCATCAAGTTTCAGAAGAGGAGGCCATTAGAGTAGCAGCACTACACCTTGAAGGTAAAGCTTATGCTTGGTGGTCTTATGAATCTTCTTCATTGAATCATGCAAATATATCTACTTATGCAAAGTTCACTGGGAGGTTAGTGAAAAGATTTGATAAAAAACATTATGAAACTTCCTTGGGTGAGCTAACCAAACCCAAGAAATCAGAACCTTTGCATTAGTTGGGAGGATCCATGAAACCAACTCCATTTCAGAATATTGTTGAAGTGGTTAAAGATTTTCAAAATGTTTTTCCAAGGGCAAAAGCCCCACTTCAACAAGAATTTTCTTCTCGAGAAGAAGACATGAGGATTCCTCCTTCAAGAAGGGATAAAGCCAAAGGGTCTCTTAATGATGAGGTTTTCTCCAATGATGAGGAGAAGGAAGAGGAAGATTTGGAAAGAGCCTCCGTCACAGTAAAAGCAGGAGGAGATCCACCACTATTTGGAGATGGAGATGAAGCAATTGCTTCAACTAGAGGAGCTCTTGTATCTTTGCAAGAAGTTCCAAAGGATCTCACATATGAAGATCAGGAGCAACATGTGTCTGTGTTGTTAGGCAGTGAGACTAAACAATGGAGGAAGTGTGTTCCAGCATTTATAACAGTTGTGAGGACATACACTATGATAGATCACTTCTTTGTGATTAAGATTCTTGACACCAATATGACCTTGGGTGTGCATGGGTTGATTACATTAGAGAAAGAAACCTTAGACTGTGAGATCTTGTAGAAGGTAGGAGAAGATGAGAACGATGGCCAACATCAAGTGATTGGGAACAAACACACCCATCCATTTCAGGAAGTTTATGCACAGAAGCAGGAGGATGATTTGTGCAGTGAGGGTAGGGACAAATCAATCCACTTACATATACAACTTGCTCTAGGCCTTGATGTCTCATTACATGGAGGAATTCCACCAGGGAGACCCCATGATTGGAAGATGATCAAAGAGTTCACTCAACATGGTGCATCATTGATATATTTGGCTAAGGAAGGAGCCTTGGGAGGAGCTAGCACAGCGTAGATAACCTTTGATGGGTTCAAAGGAGGGATGAGCAATTTTCTGATATGGACATTTCCATCTCCCACTCAGCTATTTGTGCTGAAAGATGATGATTTAGGAATCTGTGATGGCACAAGCATGGTGTCAAAGGGCTACTCCATAGCCTTGGAGTAGCAAATGATATTTCCACACATGAGGAAGATTTCTGATATGACAAGAGGTTATTAAAACTCTTGCATGCATTGGCCAAACTATGGAAGTTTTGGATGGGCAATACCTTCCAAGAGGAGGTTGACCTCCATGTACTTCAATCTTGTCTTGGGAAAGATCAGTTGCAAGGGAGGTAGCAAAATTGGGGTAGAAGTACTCCAACATGTGGCTTTCGCATTGAGCATGTCAAAGAGGAGAGATATGATGTGACAGGTGATTCATGTAGAAATTTCTGAAACTTAATTCTTATGCATAAATTATTTATGTTAATCCGGTTAAGCTTATCCTACTTATACAAGTTATCAACTGAATAAATTCAAGTTAACATCAAAGAAAAACACATAACAGATCTCTGCCAATTCAGATCTAGAATAAGCACATGCACACATAGACAAAGTGACATAGTTATTTCTGGACAAACTGTCCCCAGAAAAACCCAATGTGGGAAAACCGGTCTCTGGCTGCTGGAGGGCTCTATTATTAAGAATATTTCTGAATACACAACTTTGGGTTCCATATATGGAAAACCCTACAGAGAAAAATCTAGATTTGCAGCACCTGGCTGATCTAAGACCACAATACTAACTGATCCACACCCTCAAATGGGATTTATAGAACTCAGCCAGATCTAGGCCTAGAAACCCCAGCGCTGCCCCTGAAAGACACTGTTGTTGCTGCTGTTACCATCTATTGCTGTTGTTGTTGCTGCCTTTCTTTGCGCTGTCCTTGCTGATCTCTTCTCTGCTTCTTGTGTATTCTAAACTTCAGGATCAGATCATCCCCTTGGTCTAAATTCCCCTCTCTGCAACTGAAACACTTCTGAGAATTCTTAGCAACCCCGCCCTAGAATCTCAGCTTATCTTCAGTGCTCTGCCTCTGTGTGTCTTACAAATGACCCCAAGCCTTTCCTTTATACTTTTATTGTTGACAAATCAACGACCAATATTAAATCTTTAATCAATGGCTAAGATTAAAAGAAAGCTTGATTCGTGTGACTTAAGACAATTTCATCACATGTTTAATTAAATTCATTTTAATTATTTTATTTTCCTAAGTTTTAACTTAGGAAATACATTAAAATAATTAATTAATTTAATATCTCCTAAACCAGATGAAATTTCCCAAACCCATTTCTAAGTCTTGTCGATCAGGTGAACTCTAGTCCTTCCTCAAAATTTGGGACCTAGAGCACAACTGATGCTACCCCAAATACACAAAATATCAACACTCCCTCTTAGCATCAAGGGTGTGCTCTAGCAATACATCACACTTATGCATTACATGATTTTGGGCTTTGGTTCTGTGTTGTTGAAGCTTGGCCTCCTGCCACTCAAATATGCACTACTGCTGCCCATGACTCTGCCACTGCCACTGCAACCACTGTACTGCAGCTCCTTCTCAATATGTTGCATTTGCGTTGCTCATAGCACTGTCACTGCTGATCTGCTGCACTACAACTTCAGTTGTTGAGAGAAACAACTGAATCTCCTGCCTAATCTTTGAAAGACAAGTCAGATGGGTTGCATCCTCATCATTGAAGCTCCATAGGCTACAGATATGTGTTGGCATCTAAAGAATGATGCACATCTACAGCTCTGCCTGCGTAATCAGACTCCCTCTGCAATATTGAAGTCACATCAGCTCCTTGTGTTGAAATCTATCACGCTGCTGCTACACTGCGTTGTCCCTCTAAAGCTCTCTGTGTAAGTAGTACTGCATTGCGCTGCTAAAGTCACTTCAGCCTTTGCCCTGCTACTGCTTCTACGCTATTGCTGCTATGCTCTGTGCTGCTCCTCCCAGCCTCCAAATTTGCCTCTGCTTATGCCTCATTTGTGATCTATGCACCCACTGCTCCACTTGTCTCGCTACTGTCTTAAGGCTGTCGTAGCTCGCTTGTGATCCAAGAGTTGAGATGCTCAAGGATCCCACCTTACTTCCATGTAGCTCCTCTACATGTCCATGTCACCCCACCTCCGTGGTTCATGAACACTCATGGCTACATCATCTCCTTACCCATCATCTGCCACCGCTGCTTTGGAAGAAGATGCTTCCTTGTCCTTCTTCTTTTCTGGACAATGGCTGGAAAAATGTCCCATTTCGCCACACTCGAATTGATCTTAGAAAGATCCTTCTTCGTCTTCAGCTACTTCTTCGATGCCAAGGTTGCATCTTCCTCCTCTTCCTTCTTAACCTTTCTCATCGCAGGGCTGGGCTGCTTCTTGGTGAACCTTCGTAGTTATTCTTGCCACAGGATCGACCACAAATTGTCCCAATCTGGGAGGTCTGATTTGCCCAAGATAATTTGGACAAAGGTTTCCCACTCATCCGTGACTGCATTGAGGGCAGTCCTGACTATCACTACATCATCTACGGTTGCACCTGTTGCAGTCAGCTGATCCCTGATTGGCTGCAATATGAAGAGGAAATGCTCGATGTATTCTCCCTTGGTCATCATTAATGACCTCATTTGGGCCTCCAACAACATCTTTCTTTGGAATGATTTTCCCTCATATAGGGAAGTCAAGGCCTTCCACATCTCATTAGTTGTCCTCTTCTCAGCTAATTGTGGCACAATATGATCCTTGATACTATCCATTATTAGCCGTTTGACATGCCCAGAAGCCTCTCTATGCTTCCTTAGGAGATCTGCATATGTCGGGGTGGCCAAGGTCTAATTTGCATGATCTCTTAGACCATATGCCTCTAGGACAATCAGGATCCTAGCTTTCCACACCGAAAAGTTTGAGAGGCCCTATAGCCTATCCTGACCACGCAGTCCATGAGGAGCCATCTGCTCAGAATGTGTCGGAGCTTATCTTCTCTATGCTAGAGATCTTGGATCTATGGTCCTTTCCAAACTGGGAACCCTCTGCTCCCTCTGACACTTGATTTCCCTCCTTGGAAATCTACCAAATCAACTATGATTCAACTTCTTCTTTGATCCTCTGACCAAACTGCAAGTTTCCTTTGGCAAGAAACTCTCTAAGAAGTTGATCTCTTCCCAAAAATTGTCACTTGTGCTAAGGTTAAAAATCTGCAAACTTCATAAGTTTAACCCACCAGCGCTTCTGAATTTTTGCAACTTTTCTGCATACTTTTTCTAGACCTGACAGATTCAAATCTAAATCATACTGGCTAGCTTTAGACCCAACCAGCGTTGTTTCTGAGTTTCCTCTGCGCAGTAATTGTGTGGGCTTGCTAGGACACAGTGCTAGACAACGTCACCCTTCCCTCTATGTGATTCTGCTCCTGAAAACTGCGCTGTCCCTCCAGATATGCTTTTCTGCTGCCTTTCCAGTTGCTTTCTACAACTAGATCCTTCAGATGTCTCAGCTGATGACTCTTATAGATCTGCAATTCCTCTGATACCATGTAGAAATTTCGGAGTCTTAATTCTTATGCAGAAATTATTTCTATTAATCCAGTTAAGCTTCTCCTACTTATACAAGTTATCAACTGAATAAATTCAAGTTAAAATCAAAGCAAAATACATAACAGATCTTTACCAATTCAGATCTAGAATAAGCACATGCACACATAGACAAGGTGACACAGTTATTTCTAGACAAACTGTCCCCAGAAAAACCCAATGTGGGAAAACTGGTCGCTGGCTGTTGGAGGGCTCTATTATTAAGAATATTTCTGAATACACAACTCTGGGTTCCAAATCTGGAAAACCCTATAAAGAAAACTCTAGATCTGCAGCACCTGGCTGATCTAAGCCCACAATACTGACTAATCCACACCCTCAAACGGGATTTACAGAACTCAGCTAGATTTAGGCCTAGAAACCCCAGCGCTGCCCCTGAAAGACATTGTTGTTGTTGCTGCCATTTTCTACTGCTGCTGTTGTAGTCTGCTGATGTTGCTTCTGTCGTCTGCTGCTGTTGTTGTTGCCGTCTGCTGCTGCCTTTCTTTGCGTTGTCCTTGCTGATCTCTTCTCTGCTTTTTTTGTATTCTAGACCCCGGGATCAGATCATCCCCTTGGTCTAAATTCCCCTCTCTGCAACTGAAACACTTCTAAGAATTCTTAGCAACCCCGCCCTAGAATCTCAACTTAGCTGCAGTGCTTTGCCTCTGTGTGTCTTACAAATGACCCCAAGCCTTTCCTTTATACTTTTCTCGTTGACAAATCAACGACCAAGATTAAATCTTTAATCAATGCCTAAGATTAAAAGAAAGCTTGATTCGTGTGACTTAAGACAATTTCATCACATGTTTAATTAAATTCACTTTAATTATTTTCTTTTCGTAAGTTTTAACTTAGGAAATACATTAAAATAATTAATTAATTTAATATCTCCTAAACCAGATGAAATTTCCCAAATCCATTTATGGGTCTTGTAGATCAGGTGAACTCTAGTCCTTCCTCAAAATTTGGGACCTAGAGCACAACTAATGTTACCCAAAATACACAAAATATCAACACTTCATTTCAGATCTCAACAGCGCTGTCACTATTGAGGAGCATGGATCCATATTGGGAGTCCCAATTATTGGTGGAGTATTCCAAGAACCTCTTCACATGTAAGGTTCTTGACAGGAAAGTGATAGATGGGGGATATAGAGTGGTTGATGGAGTCATTTATTTCCATGATCAGATCTACTTGACTAGAGACTCCAAGCTCGAGAAGGAGATTCTACATGTAGCATATGAGGCACTCTTTTCAGGACATGTAGATTTCAATGAGTCCTATCACACCATCATGGAGGGATTCTATTGGGAGGATCTCAAAGAATATGTGCTCCAACATATCAGGAGATATGTAGCTTGTTTGATATATGAGGAGGAAAGCAACCACCTTGCAAGGTTGTTACAGCCACTTCCCCTTTTGATGGAGAGATGGGAAGGCTCATCTATGGACCTCTTCACCAACTTGCCTACAATATATGGTAAGGATTGTGTCTTGATGCTTATTGATCAACTAACTATGTATGATCATTCCTTTGCCATACATTTGTAGCACATTGCTCCACAAGGGAGCAAGCCTCTCTTTGGATTTCATGGTCATTTTGGGACTACATTCAGTGATGGGATTAGCCACTTTCTAGAGGACTTTGGGTAAGATTTGTTTTGCTTGGTTCATATCTATCCAACACTTAATGTCCTTTACTATTTTCAAGCTTTTAAGA
The DNA here is from genome assembly GCA_034641835.2 of Pinus albicaulis. Lineage (NCBI taxonomy): Eukaryota > Viridiplantae > Streptophyta > Pinopsida > Pinales > Pinaceae > Pinus > Pinus albicaulis. The sequence goes on from CM076580.1 coordinate 509,598,954, forward strand.
ATCTTATGGCAGCAAGCCAGTGGTTGGATGGCCACTTATCATATCATGTTTTGAGACAGTTAGAAGCAGAACAACGTTGGTCTCACTTGAGAGACTATTGTCACCATCCAACATGTTATATGACACTTAGTCCCTTTTTCTTTTTGATCCCTTGTGGTGATGAAACTCTATTCACTATATGTGGGATGGATTGGGAAAGAGGGGTTCCTAGTACCAAAGAGTTGGATCATGAAATTCCAAGTACATTTTGGCCTCTTAGTGACCACATTATTGTAGCCCAAGATCAGTAGTTCCATATTTATCATAAATGAAGAGAGAGACAGCGTGAGTTGAACAACTTGATCTCTCATTTTGAGCCATGTAGCCCCTATACATTACATAAGTAGGGGATTGGTGATTGTTTCTATGAGCTACCAAGGATGGCTCACTTTGTTTGGATGATAGCATGGAGATTGGAGTTTCTCCTTGAGATCGTTTTGCACTATCCTTGTAGTTTATTGACGACAAGCAACATTCTGGAGGGGAGGACTGTAATATTCCAAAATTAGATTGCAACTAATTGGAATATTAAAGTTTTGTTTTGTCACTTAGATAGGTGAATAAGTGGGTAGGGAGACCCATAAATCTATTTATAAGGAATAAAACCACTTCTCATGTGAATTTGGATCATATTTTTAGTTGAATAAATCACCCTTAGGTGTGAAAAGGGGCTAGAGCATGTGGACATGGTCAAAGTTGACCAGATCAACAACGTTGTTGTGGAGATAATGGAGGATAGCGCAGTCATTTAGGATGAGTGTATGCATGAGAGTAGCTCCATTAATGAGTGGGACCCAGGGTGAGGAAGCTCACCAAGCATAAAACGAAGAGTATGGTAGCATTAGAAGACATGGATTCGTATTATTGATTTTGATATTTTTAGATCTGGATTTTTCATGTGACATATCTATTCATGCTTTTATTGTTTAGCAGGGTCTGCAGTGCTGTTTAGCAAAAGGGTGTTTCCGAGCGGAAATTTCACCCTCATCCTCGGGGGACTTAGAGTGCCTACTCAGGAGAGGTTATATTGAGCTGCATTACCACTATCTACCATTTGTCCAAGCTTTAGTCTCATATACAATGCAGTCTATTCCAGATCTATGTTGTGTTGCAGGGTTGTTGCAGTGGAGGAGAGAGATCTCCAATTTCTGAGCTAGTTTTCCATTGGAGGGATCATCCTTTCATCCGGGAAGCTTGTGAGGAAGTTCTAAGGGCTTCATTTCATTATTTGGCATCAGGCCAGGTAGCTACCATCAGCTAAAACGCAGTTTCCCTCAAGGACTGCGTTATTTTAGAGAGCAGCTGCAACAATGGGTTTATTGCCCAAGTTGGAGGAGTTGTATTTCCTGTGTGGGGATCAGCCCTTCATTTAGGATATCTATTGGAGGAGGATCATCCATATCATATATCAGATCAGCCACCTCCTATCAGTGATTCAGTTGCAGTGATTACTCATCACTAGGGCCAAATCTTCTATTCTTGTATATTGAGTATTTCAAGAAACCTTTTCTAGGTTGTCTTGGAAATCTATTTTGGAGCATAGATCTCTAGTATTAGCACTTTTGGATCATTGTACCAGCAGCAATATATATATTTCTATATTTTAGCTGTTACTCACTCATAGACAGCACAATTATAGCATTCCTGATATTTCTTGTATTAGCAACATTTCATATTTAGGTGTATTATTTCATGGGAGGCTTGTTTGCCCAACTTGAGTGATATTGTCCTCAAGAATTTGTACCTAATTTGTTGTTATAATCATAATGGAATGGCTCTATGGTTGTCTCATGTGTTGATCTATTGATATTTCTACATATTTCCAGTTTTATGTGCTATATTGCTGCTCTCCCAATTTTGGGATATTACAATATATTGGAGTATGTAACTTCTATTTGTCTTATGGGTGTGACCATATACTTAATTATTAAAATTATTGGTCATTATTAGGTATAGTTTGTTTTATACATAGAGATTTTGTTCCTATTTTGTAGAAGGTTGTTGAGGCCTAGCTGGTTTGAGAAAATATCTCCAACTAGTTAGCTTCCTAGTTTGGTGTGAGGTTGAGAGATTTACTCAACCGGTTGATTGTGAGATCAAGATAGTTTCGATGTCTTAAGATAGCATACATGGGTTAATATGTATCATTTATTTTATTAATATAATAGAGTGTGCCTATGAATTTATAATCATTAAAGCAAGTATGGGCTTGACTCCCTCACAGGAAGACTAAGGATATGGAAAGAGTAGTGTTTTTGTGTGCCATATTTTTCGTAGAAAATCCATTATAATGATTGACCTATTGAACCATTGTTTGTGATTAACCCATATGAAGAAAGCACATGTGAAAGAAAGCTTCCATTCAAAGAGAATAGAGACATTGATGTATGTTGAAGTTGACCCCAATTTGAGAAGTAGAATAAGGCAGTGCACATTTAGTATGTGGTGTGAGCTATCAAATCAGGTATGTATATTCTCATGTGGATGGTAGGAGATATTTATTTTTGTCCAGTACAAGGAATTATATTAGGAAACTCACAATGGGTAGTGAACCATGTCCAATTTTAGCCATGGAAGTCGTTCTCAAAGGCGCACATTCGAGTATGGAAGAATGCATGTGGTCAAACCAAAGGAGAAACATGAGGGCACTATCGTGTGGGTTTATGGGCTCAGTGACAATGGTTCACTTTGGTCTCAACTCTCGGAAACACTTCCTCTTCATAATATAAAATGGATATGCCTAATAACTCTTTCTTGCCTGATAGTTATTTTTTGGGTGGATTTCCCTCTACCTTTTGGTTTGATGTTGGTGTCCTTTCTGCTAATGATCATGCCAACTAAGAAGGCTTAGATTCTTCATTAGTGCATGTAGCGAACCTATTATCAACTGAGCTTGCTGAAATCAAACTTGGTGTTGGAGTTTCAGTATTGGTGCAACAATTTCCTTACATTCAACAACTTATTATGATCGTGGGAAGTATTGTAATGGTGATCCACATCCATTTGTGAGAGTCTCAGGAGGTTGTGAAGCGTTAAAAAATGATACCTATTTTTGTGTCATGGTAAAGTGGATGATCTTGTCATTTACAAACAGTGAAGTGGATGATATTGTCATTTACAAACATAGAGGAAAGTCACTCAAGTCTTAAAGGCCACTGGATTTGGCAATATGACTTTCAAAATTTATAAAGGGTTGGGTCGTTATACAATTCCTAAAGAAATAGATGGTGTTTGTCAATGGTTGTCAAGTAAACTCAATACTTGAGGGCACACACTTTTAATTACAAAACCTATCTGCAAATGAGGATAGACGTGGAAACATGCCATCAGATTTAGGCATATCGATGTTTACGTGAGAGTCAAGGTTCATTCAAAGGGTTTATAATTCGAGCTAAATAACTTTAGATCTGTGATTTATTTTAATATGACAAGTGCTTATTAATCTGCTTTGAAGTTGGTGGATTGTAAAGGGGAGAGGACCATAAACGATGACACTTACATGAATGGAATTGTGGCACATGTTCAAATTCCAATGTTATTTTATATGTCTGCAATAAGAGTAACTTGGATGAGGATGCAACTCCATGATCCCAAAGTTTATGAAGATAACGATATTTTGTTGTTTGTCATTAATGAAAATTGATTTTTGAAACCTTTGTAATTATGAAGAATATGTCTTTGGATAATTGAAGTTAACAAACTTATTAAGTGTAGCTAACTCAATATGGGAGTATAGTTATTTTGTTAGAAGTTGTGACTCTAAAATGATAGGGTAAGTATGGAAAACCAAGATAGAGACTAAACAAAAATGTTGAAGAGACAAAGGTCAAAGACATAGATCAACACATCAAATTAGTGCATGATTCCAAAATGAGAAAGACCATGTATGTCATGTATCTCTTAATGTTTTTTTGTAGTGCTGCAATATTTTTGTGATGTAAACATCATTCCTGAATATGCATAGTCATAAGTGTTGTAGTCAGAAATGAGTTATATCTACTAGTTTTTCTCCATGAACTGTTTTTCAAGTGGTGCACTATAAGTCCACTTTGGAACATGCATAGAAAATGTAAGATTGTGATGCATACCTCTCATATATAGACTAATTTCCTAGATAACTTGTGAGTAGAGCAGATGTCACCCATGTATCTCAGTAGATGGAAGTGGGTCTATAGGATGGTAGGTGACTCAATTTTCATTGTCGTATTGATATTAGGCCTTGGAGTACAATAGGTTCCCAGTAGGTCTGAGGTATTAGTGGTATGATTGGTTTCTAAGTAGTATCTAATGACAATTCTTTATATAAAGGGAGGAGCATGGACACTTTCTTAGATAAAATCAAGTTGCATTGTTCTTGCTTGAGAAACCAAGTGTTGATTACAAGTTGAATTTTGGAGTGGAATGATTAGTTTGTATTAGGGAGGATAATGAAATCTTGGTTATTATCAAAGCGATATTTGGAGTTTGGTCCAAGGAAAGTAGGTGGTAGTGTTTAAGGTGGAAAATTATATTAGTTATGGTAGTAGTATAGATTGGATGATGGTGGACAATCACAATTAAAATTTTGTGAGTTGAATAATAACATAATTTGTTATCATTTTATAATGTGACCCACATGTTGTATTTATAGCTACTTTATGATGTTTTTAGGTGGTGGTCTTTGAAAATTTTGCACTTAGTATCCCCATGGGTTAGAGTGAGTTGTACTTGTATATATGTAACATGAAAAAGGCATATCATTGTAAGACCTGGATAGATATGCATACATGTTTATCATGTGTCCATGATGCCTTGGTAGTTCTTGTCTATTTTAGTTTAATATCCTCTATTAGGGAGTTATTTAGCACTTGGAGTGGGCCATCCTAGTGAACTAACAGTGGCAGGAGTTAGGTACCCATGCATTTTGGTGGATGGTTGTTCCTTTATATGGATATTAACAATTTGGATATGTGTGCATGATTGAGGCATGAAGTGAAAGTGCCAATTTGGACTAGAGGTATACTTTTCTATTGTGGAAGTTATTTAAGCCACAGTGAAGCATTTGTTGTAGAGGATATGAAGACCTTAATGGACAAAGAATAAGACAAGTAGTTGTTGAGGGGGGCTGTTGGAGCATGTAGCTCCCACTTGGCTTATGTGTGTGATCATATATTTAATTATTAAAATTATTGGTCATTATCAGGTACACTTTTTCACTATGTAGAGAATTTGTTCCTACTTTGTAGGAGGTTGTTGAAGCCTACTTGGTTTGAGAGATTCTCTCCAACCAGTTAACTTCCTAATTTGGTGTGAGGGTGAGATATTTTTTCAACTTAGGGACTGTGTGTCCGAGATAGTTTTCCTATCTTGAAACAAAGCTCATTGCATTTATATGTATCAATATTGATTAATGTAATAGGGTGTGCTTCTAAATTTCTAATTGGGCATCCCCACGAGTGCTTGTATGTGCACCCATCTTCATCTTTTTGTTTGCAAGAAACAAATTTTTCATGCTTCTAGGTAGTTTGAGATAGTGTCTCAATCCATTTGAAGAGGCCTGGACAATCATATCTCCTCTCTATGTATGAGATATATCGAAAATTCTACTTTTTTCTCTTGAAGAAACAATACCCACATAACATTTTCCTCAATCAATCAAACCTATAATGAGCTTCTTATGATGAAACTCCACCAAAAAATGATATATAAAACAACCCATCTAAGAGCATACAAACACTCTTGATTTGTATCTCAAAATGATGCTTGGGTTTGTGTCTATACAATCCTCCTAACTTTCCTTGGTTTTTTATATTATCGTGGATGGGGATCTTATTTTGGTGGTGTGTTCTTTGTAATGCCATGTTTCCATGACAAATCAACCAACTAATAACTTGGTTAATATGTATTTGTTGAAAATAAAATTAGATTTATAATGAGCTACCATTCGAAAACTCAACATATGAGTTGTTATTTAATAACCATTTAATGTGTTTATGCAACTCACGTGGTTAATTTCCATTTGCAATATAGGCAACCACTTTAACCATTTAAAAATAACTAGGACTCCATTGAGAAACATAAATGTTGACGGATGAGAAATTAGAAACATGTTGCAAGGAATTGCAAAGAATGCCTCCACAATCTTGATGCCAAGCCATATCGAAAATGCTCAATCAATCTTCATCATATGATTCATCCATAGATTTTGATTCTTAGGAGAATGCACCCCTTAATAAGCGTTGCCCCCATTGCCATTGTGAAGGGCATGGTAGAGAAGAGGTTGAGAAGGAGAAGAGAGTGGCATACCTCATGATTATGTACAACATTCACCATGATATATGTTTTCTTCGAATATCTTAATTCTTATTACTGAGAACTCATGTTGTTCATGCTCTGACTTCCTTTAAGTATTAAGCTATGGTATATCTCTCTTAATATTTTGCTTTCAATATCTTGATGTCTCATTACTCAGAATTAATGTGTCACATGCTCTGACTTCCTTTGAATCTCAAGTTATTGAAATTTTCTTGTATGTGTTATTCTTTCATTGAAATATCTACAAGCCTCAGCTTCCACAAGGAAAGCCTTTGCCATTGAGATCCATGTCACTGTCTCCATAGCCCAATGGTAGCAAGTATTCATCTTTTCAACTTGCAAACATACAAAACCAATACACAAATAATAGAGTTATCCATCTATCTTATATCATTAAACAATATCATAAACCCCTTTGGGAGAGCCCTCTCAGACTGAAGAGGCTAAGCTTTAGTCAAAAGCTGGTTTGAAACAGTTACTCCAAATTGACCATTGAAGCAGCCCAAGAGGACTAAATTTGGTGATAACAATATCAAACTAAATCCCACATAGGTGGTCTTAGTCCTTAAAAACATATAATTTTTAGTTGACTCTATTTGTTTTTTTAGTTAATTATGTGAGTGCTATCTAATATTTAGAAATAATCATTAATTATAACTAGTTATGTATTAGAAACTTATAACCATCACTTCCAACTTATCTCTAGTATTTTATGTGCTTGTATTGATGCACTAGCTTAGAAGTTGTGATGGTGGATGAAATAGATGTTTCCAACTTAGTGGATCCCTTTGTTGGTGCTCTATGCCTTGTAACACAAACATGACATAGAAACAAATTGAACCCACAGAAAATGTTGCAAACCCTAAAATTTGGTACTTATCCCTATCCTTATAAAACCTATAATAAATGGATTTTATCAAAGAACTAGTTGTCAAATGAAAAAGGTGGGGTCTTTTCCTACTGATTGATTGATGAAATTTTGTTAAATCACAAGGTTCATGCTTGTATTTGTCTGATATTTGCAGTAGCTATACCACTTGTAGTATCCTAGGCATGGCAAGGGCATTATTTTGTTCAATCAAGTGCCTCTATGAGAACCAAAAATTGATAATAATAATTTAAAAGATAACCAAGAAGGTGTAGGACATGAGAATTACCATGTTGAGTATTGAAGATGAGCATTGTTAAGTTTGTACAATGGTAAATATTTAATCATGTAGTAGAGGAGTGATCAATAATAACTTATCAAGTAGAAGAAGAGCAAGCATGTCAGGAAGAGGAATGGGGATATAATAAGAAATGTTGAACTTGACTGCAATGTTTGGAGTAGGTGGTTCCATGCAACCTACTAGGTTGATTGCCCTTCTTGAAAACTTACATAGCTACTTGTTGGATTAATAAGTAAACAAGTGTTAAAGAGCAACTATGGTCTTTTAAGATATGTTTTTCCCCATGTTAAAGTTAGATAATTTACATTTAAATAAGAATTGTATGTGTGTTAGTGATACTAATACGAATAACCCTACAAAAAATACAAAAGTCAATGTTGGTTCACGTAAGGTACAAATATTCTTATTTAACATTAAAATTGCATATTCTTCTATCCTTGGACAATATTTCTCATCATTAGTTGAGAGTAAAGAGATGAATATACAAACTTACAAATTGATGTAAATTGATTATTAGGAGTTCATGCTAAAGACATATAGGGAGTAATAATAATTGAAAATATATTTGTTGGGAAGATGGTAGTTCGATTTTCCAAGTTTTTATACTTTGCAAATCAAGAATAGTGATATGCAACACACATATTAAAATAGAGATGGAATCTACCATTTGAATGTTGATAAATCACATATAAAATACAAAATTGCTTTATAGAATGAAGATAACATATTTATTCATTCTCATTTCTCAAAAATCATTATACATGCATGAAATTTCATCCTGCGTAACTTTATTGTGCTATCTAGGTTTTAATAGCTAAACCTCTATACTATCTCCCAAACTAGCTTCATTCTAACTTGACTCAAATGACAACTATTCTATCTTTTTTTTTATAGATTCAATATTTAACTTCCTCAAAATTTCATTGTTATTCAATCTCTTTAATTTCTATGCAATCATTTAACTTCCTTAGGAATTCTTCAAATTTGTTCATGCCACTTCAACATCCATAATGACCTTTCATCTTCTCTAGGCATGCTTCCTAGGTGACACATGCTTATTGCACTTCTCATGAACATTCATTATTATGTGTGATTTTACTCACATGCACTTGAACTACACATCATGTCCCTAACTATGGTTCCATGCTCTCCTTGAATATGTCTTCCACTTGTCCACACTCTCTTTACACTCTTCTTTATGTTGCAATCCTTGACTATAGTAGGGATATCAACATCCTACACACTCTTTTTCTTTGTTTATCAAATGCTACTTTACTTCTCCATGAAGTGCATTCCACTCTTTGCTTTCAACAAGCTCTTGCTACAAATTTTGTGTAGCTTCCTTGAATTTGCTTGCAAGTGTCATGCTTCCTTAGCATGCATACAAACTTAGGTGTTTTAAGAATGCTTTTGCATTGGTTGTCATACTAATTCAACTTATACACATGCATTAGGTTTTATGTCCACCAAAGTTTTAATGTAGATAATTAGTGTCATAATTTGCCATCTCAAACACGAGATAACATCCTTATATATAACGATATTTTTATTTCTAGACTAGTATAAAATTTTCTCAGTACTAGATTTTTTACGTTTTGAGATAAATTAAATCTTTTAAAATACAAACATTTTTAACAATACAAAAAATAAAAATAAAAAATTACAACTCCACAAATTTGACCCTCTCAACACTTAATACATCTAAAATTTAAATAAATAACATACAAAAATACATTCACACAATTAATTATATTTATTTACTTATTAATTAAAATATATCTTGCTTAATTAATTTTACTTATTATTTTTAAATAGCAAATAAATGACTATGCTACTTTTGAATACCATCCTAACTTTTACTTATAAAATAATTAATTTTATTTACTATTTTTAAATAACAAATAAATGACTATGCTACATATGAATACCATCCTAACTTTTACTTATAAAAACTTTGATGTATAATTGTATCATTGTGTATAAATAGAACTCTAGCTACTTGAGATAATTCATTAATAATTTATAAAAAATTAGACTTCCATTTCTACCAAATACTCCTTGATCCTAGAATATTAACTTATTTGACAACTCTTAATTAATAATAACAAATACTTTAAAATCATACATCAACGTTACTGTCGACTTTAATAGAAGAACCGATTATACCTGTCAGATAAATTAAATCTATCACTGACAAAAAAAATTAAAAAGTTTTCTTTACACACTTCAGAAGCTTTATAACCTAAGTCAACATTAATATTTTATTTAAATGCAAGCTTTTATAAAGTAAATCCATACTCTGGTGACACGCAAAGCTATGATCGTACATCCATATAAAAATATCTAACCAGATTCTAACGCCGATGCACGATATTATTTTTTTTATTATTTTCTTGAAATCCACGTGTCATAGTCACATTCTCGTAGTAGAGGATTTTCGATAGGAAACAAATTTTGAAAAACCAAGAGATCATTAAATTTATATAAGCTTAAGAACACGCTTAAAATTTTGAAAAACAAATTTATATAAATTTAAACCATTTAAATATACCATTTAAAATTTTTTAATTAAAGTTTAAATTTTCAAATAAAATTATTTAAACAATATATTTATGAAAAAAATAATAATTTTAAAGTCAAACTAGCTGTTATCCTAATGGCTAGTTTAGCCATTTCTACATCTATTTAAACTTAATGTCTCGATTTGATCTCTCACATAGTCTTGATGATGAACCACACAGGTTGGTTAAACCCATCGACCATGTTCCATTGCATGTGATTATTACAGAATTTTATTTTACAAATTTCTATAATGGATCACATAACCTTAGATTCCAAAAATATATTTTAATTATAAAAATTAAATTTATAGATTCAAATAACCTTTTAATAGATTTAATAAGTTAGAAAAATATATTAAAAAAATAAAATAACATACACTATTTAAACTTAATTTTAATAATAAAATTTAAGTGTTTAATAGATTCTATTAAAATTTAAATATAAGTAAAATAAAAGAAAATAATTTGATCTCCATGAAGAATTGAGATATTTATTTTAAGAATCTTAATGATTCTCCATACACTATGGGAAGCATCTTAAACACACTTATAGAGGAGGATAATTTCTATTTGGAAGACGCAGAGTTTGGGATTAAGAAACTCGTTAATGGAAAAGCCAGGGATATTGAAGTATACCAAGTTGAAATTTTCAAAATAGGAAAGTCTATCCTCATCCCTCAGATTCACAAGCTTCTCAATTTGGTAGTAAAACACAACTTCCTTAAGCCTTGGGCACAAAAGCCTATCTTTAAAAGTGGGGATAAAAACTTTCCGTGTAATTATATGACCATTATGATTAGCCACATCTTAGCCAAACTCTATAGGCTTATTTTGGAGAAGAAGATTATCGTATGGCCTAAAAGCCATGGTAAAAGAGCTAAAAGACAAGCTGGTTTTAGAATACATCACTCAACTATTGACCATCTTGTCTCTCTTCAGATCATTGCCGAGGAACGTTGCAATAATAAAATTGATCTCTTATGTTCTTTTGTTGACTCTAGAAAAGTTTTCAACGTGGTTCCTTGAGATACGTTATGACAAACACTTGAAAAGATAATGGTTCCATTTGAGTTAAGAGTTGTTGTGATTCGACTATATGAGAAATTTGTCACCAAGCTTAAGACCATCGAGGGTTGGTATAAATAAATTAAATGCCATATTGACGTTAAGCAAGGGTGTCCCCTGTCCCCTACCCTTTTTGGCATTTACATTAATAAGCTAAAAGCATATTTGGAAGTTGCAGGATGTGTTGGCCCCAAGCTTGCTGGTATGGTCATGACTCTTCTCCTTTATGCTCACAATATTGTTATGCTCGCCAAAAGCCTTTAGGATCTCGAAAAACAACTTAAAATCCTCCATGATTTCTGCTCCAATATGGGTATGACTGTTAATATCGACACAACTAAAGTCATGATAATTAAATCTAAGAGAATCAACCATGACAATTTCATTTATGGTAGCAATTACTTGGAGAAAGTTTCTTCATACAGATATTTAGGTATTGACATTCATCATTAACTCAACTGGAATTATAGCATTGAGGAAATGATTATTAGCGGTTGGAAAGCTTATTATGAGCTTGAAAACAATCACAAGACGTCTGATCTCTAGGGTTGGAGGAAAAAAAAAGTTCCTCTTTAGACTCTCGTCACCCCTGTTATTTTATATGGATGTGAGGTTTGGGGTTGTAGTCTATCTAAAGAATCATGGAGGAAGATCGAGTTGATCCAAAAGGAATTTATAACCTACAACTTCAAGATTAAAATTTATCCTCCTCATCTTATCCTTTTGACTGAATCTAGCCTTTCCCACACTGGAAGCATGACTATGTTTCATTATCTAATGTATAAGAAGAAGCTTTACAACATGGAAACCAAGAGGTTCCCCAAAATTGCTTCTAACTCTAGCCAAAACCCCCACCTTTGACTCAAGCGTGGTTGACACAAGGATGCCCAGTCTTGGCTTGGCTATTGAGGTTTAAAGGAGGAGATCATCTTCGAGAATAAGGATAATATAAAAAATACAATTGGTTGGATGATAATGAGTTAGAGGAGAAAAGGAAGCTAAAGTATTATAAGGAGGTGATCAACCCCACTCTTGCTAACCTAAATTACCTCTCTGTCTTTACTAGTGCTAAGAAGAAAATGAACATTGCAAAGATAAGAACTAACTCCCATGAGTTTGAAGTGAAACTAGGTGTTGGTCTATTCCCAAAACACCTTGGGATGAAATAATTTGTCAACTATGCGATACTAAGAGGATTGAAGATGAAAAACACTTTCTCTTGGATTGCGCTACTCTTACTCACATCCGTTCTCATTTCCAAAACATTTGCCACACTACCACACTGTTTGACTTGTTCAGTCAACAAAACCATAGTGATCTAGGAACGCTTCTTTCCCTCCTCTTTGATCATAGAAATGAAATATTAAAAAGTCTCAATTAACCTCTTTCTTTTTTAAAGTTCGATAGACCTCATTGGTCTCAGTGCACGTTAATCATCATCATCATCATAATCATCAAATTAAATCTAGTGTTCATAAAACTTTGTTACTTTCTTATAGAGTTTCAATTTTATTTAGAAATTTATAAATCAAGATATACTTATTTTAAAATATGGTTTTAAAAGTTTAATTTAATTATCAATAATTATTAAATAGATGATAGGGATTTAAATTCCATGAAATATCCACATAATAATTAAAATAGAGAATTGGAATTTATCTCAAAAATAAATTGTCATTTTCTACTTTTTCAATTCAATTTAATGAAAAAATATCATATCCCAGATGTTTATTGTTACTTATATATTATATATATTATTATAACAATAACAATAATTATAATTATTTAAAATAAAATTATAATTTAATTAATTTTTATTTTAGTTTTAATTTTATTTATTAAATTGTATTATAAAATAAGTGTTTTGATGTTTATTATTAGTTAAGAAATAAGTATTTTGATATTTATTATAAATTAGATAATGGTTAAGAATATGTGTTTTCTCTTAAAAAGTCATAAGTTCAAAAATCAAAGGGGTAGAGTATGTATACCTTAATAGAAGTTAAATCGCTACATTAAAATGGTCCCTTGTCCCATAAACAAGAGAATCTCATACACCAATTTGATGTCTGTCTTAGTTGTGACCTTAAAATTAAATAATAATAATAAATAGTTTAATCATGTTATAAGTGCTTTTGATATTTATTATCAATTGCTAATAATTGATATTTACACGTCACTTAATTATATAATCATTGTAATTTAACCGCACTACAATTTAAAACCTTAAAAAAATATAAAACGAGAGGCTATGATGGAAACGAGGAGATAAAAGTCGTTGAGATAAAATGATGGTGACAGTAGCATATAAAAATTACATACATACAAACAAAATACCGAACGTGACTTGAATTCTACTCCTCTTATCCCACAAACTCTTCACCCGAACCAATCGACGATAATATCTACGAATTCACCCAACATTTCGTCATTCCAGATTCTTCCAAAAATAAAAAGCTAAAGAAAAGTTTTATAGAAAGATCCGGATATCCAAGATCCCAACTATATACACGGATCATCCCCACCATTTCCGAACTATACAGTCGCCACCTAGGATTTCATGGTGGGGAGGACGGGCAACCATAATTAATTGGGAAAGATTCACGGAAATCGTATTACATACCTGCATCTCCATGTTTTGGAAGATAATCAGGTACTTGGAAATGGAAATGGTAGTGCTGAATCCATTTCCAACCTCAAAAATGGATTTCAAACATTGCAAGTCCCTGATTTCTTGAATTTAAGTTGCCCGGATTCCGGCAAAAAACTGCCGTCCGGGCTAAAACGTTGCCTGGGTAGACTACTCCTATATAAATATAACCACTTCGCAGAAGAACCATGCAGATGTCAGGCTGGGGCAATCTGCCTCTCACCTCCGTCTTGTCATTTCATTTTCCTTCTGCAATCTTTCGTACCCTTTCTCTGTCTCCGCATTTTAATCCCTAGAGAATTTCCTAGGTAATACCCCATTATAGATCTTGATAGGGTGCCCTTCATAAAATCCAACCAACAGGCATATATATATACTTCTGTTTTCTCAGCCATGGAAGCTCTCACGGCAATCGTGGCCTGCAATCCCAGGTGCCTCTGTTTTTATTCTCAGAGACCTAAAAGCTCAAAGGCAGGATTTATGTCACTTTCTTCTTCGGTATCCCACATAGGAAGTGTGGGCAAGAGGTTAAGCAGAGGTCAGCATGTTGATTCCTCGTATATTTGGCATCAGCAGAGCATACGCGGACAGTATGCTCCAGGAAGCAGACTGCAGGATTCGAACACAGTCACTGGAGGAACAGGCTTGAGGAAGGAGGATCTTCTGATAGAAAAAGCCGAGGGTATGCTGACAGATGAAGTTGAGGCACCTGCTAAAGCAGCCATCCCCTCTTTAGTCGATAGCCAACAAGGTAGATGCACTCGTAAAACCTTTACTGGGATTATAATTCTTTACAGTGGGTAAGCACGCACCATAATTAAATTTCGTTTTTATTATTATTTGCACGCCAGACACAGATCACGCATACCTATTCCCCTGAAAAACCAAAAAATATATTTAGCTAATCTATTTCAGTGGGGTTGTGGTTAAATTGCCAGGACATGTAGTATGTCAGGCCACCGACTAAGCTTCAATTCCCCTGCAGCCAAAAAAATAAGCAGTTAGAGTCCAGCTGCCATCCCTGTGTGATTTTGACAGAAGCGTAAACCTGTCATGGCAGCTTTGCCGAAGTGTTTATACTCAGTTTTACCCACACAAGTTTTAGAGGTCTGTCCCTCAAGGGTAGTTTCGCCTGCACAAATAAGTGCAGAAGTGCTTGCATTCAGTGGTCTGTCCCTCAAGGCTAGTTTTGCCTGCACAATTAGGCACCAAAGTGCTTACATTCAGTGGTTTGTCCCTCAAGGATAGTTTGGACCGAATAAGTTTGGACAACACCGCTTAAATTCAATGGTCTGTCCCTCAAGGGTAGTTTCACGTGCACAAGTTTGCACAAAAGTGTTTACATTCAGCGGTCTGTACGTCAGTTTTGCTATGACGAGTAGGTGCCAATTCAGTGGTCCGTCCCTGAGGGTGGTTTTTCCAGCACAAGTAGGTGCCAAAGTGCTTACATTCTGTGGTCTGTCCCTCAAGGGCAGTTTTGCTGACACAAATAGATGCTAAAGTGCTTACATTTAGTGTTCTCACCCTTAAGGGTAGCTTTAACTGCACAAATTGCCACCAAAGTGCTTACATTCAGTGGTCTGTCCCTCAAGGATAGTTTCGCTTGCTCAAGTAGTCCCCAAAGTGCTTACATTCAATGGTTTGTTGCGAACATCTCGATAACATCCCGATTTTATCTTGAAATCACGATTTTTTGGCCTAGCCGATGTTTGTTGGGTTTTACCGATATTTTGATGGTATCTTAATTTTGCCGATGTTTGCCGATTTTTACCGATATTTTCCCGATTTTTTGGTTTTCCAAACCTTTGCCGATTTTATCCCGATGCCGATGTTCGCAACATAAGTTTATCCCTCAAGGGTGGTTTCAACCATGCAAGTTGGCACCAAAGTGATTCCGATAGTGGTTGGTTCTTCAAGGATAGTTTCATTCACACAAATTAGCTCCAAAGTGCTCACATTTTGTCCTCTATCCTTGAAGGATAGTTTTGTTCGCACAAGTTGGGGCTAAAGTGCTTACATTTGAATGTTTTTTCCTCGAGGATAGTTTTGTCTACACATGTAGGTGCCAAAGTGCTTATATTCAGAGGTTGGTCTCTCATGGGTTGTTTTTCCCTCACACTTCGCACCAAAGTGCTTACATTCAGTGGTTGGTCTCCTAGGGGTAGCTTCAACTTTCACTTGCCCATGTAAGTACCAAAGTGCTTACATCCCGTGGTTGGTCTCCCAAGGGTAGCTTCAACTTTCACTTGCCCAAGTAGTTACCAAAGTGCTTGGTACCCCTTCCTCAACTTGCTTTTCTTGACCATCTTTTGCATTTTAGATTTTCCTTTTCTTTCTTTCTGGCCATTTTCCTAGAATAATTTTGAATTGTAATTATTGCTAAAGAACAATTTCTTCTAAGAAGAAAAGTTTGCTGGTTTTTTCCCAAGGTTGGGTTTTCCCAGGGTAAATATGTTGTCTCTTTATGATCCCTGTTGTTATCATTGTTTTATTGTTGAGATTTTCTATGTATAATTACTTAATGATACATGTGACATAAGTTAACTTGATCGAACAATCATTGGAAAGTAATTATTAGATTAGAAGATCAGTTTCTGATACGGAAAATCAACATGGTATCAAAGCCTTGGTGAAAGAGCAACCTTCAAGTAACTTGAAGAAGCCAAGTGTGGGAAAGTTTGTCATTAGCTTAATGTTCTTAAGCCCTAGAATGGAAGACAACTCGCAAAAGAAATGCTGAACTTTGATGAATGTCTAAGCCTGCTTACATAGATGTATTCTAAAGGACATTTGAATGGCTAATTAAGGTTGGTTCCATGGCACCTCCAAGATTAGAACTTAGGAGCCAAGAAAGCATTCTAAGATGGCAGAAAGCATGACAAGCATTTGAGATGATGACACCTTTTTCAAGCATGTCATGTGATATGGTAAATTTGATTATTTGAAATTTCAATTAAAGGGAAGTTGTTAATTCGATACAAGGAAGTGACTCTAGAGCTAGAGGGAGCTGAGGAGAATGGCTCCTTCAACTATTTTTTTTAAAGCAAGAGTTTGATCTAGCTATTATCCCTTTCTTCTAACAGTGTTACCTTACCCAAATTTATTTCAGCAGAGACTCTAGTCAACTAACATTGCAAAATATGGACATTGGTGCAAAAGAGGAAGTGACAAGAATGGGGGATATGGCATAACATCCATTTTCAAAGCTAAGATACAAACTATCAGTGGATTAAGCTGTGATCACAACTAAGATAAGGCATTGAAAGAGTGTTGGAATTCAGGCAATGGAGGAAAAAATAATGTTGTGACAATAAGGAACATGAATAAGGAAATTATGACCTACACCCAAACATTGGCCCAACAATTTGTATGAGCCTTACAAGGACAACATGAAAGGTTTGTGCACTACTAGCAGTCTCACACAACATGTTCAAGTGAAGGTAGCAAAGAATATTGATATCAAGAAGATGATATTGCAGGTTCAAATTGTAGTTCTACCTCTTACATTTAATAGGCTTGGAAACACTCCTAGCCTTTCAAGCCACTTTGATGATATGACAAATTATAAACATAATACAAATGTTAGTGATCATATTGAATCATTCGCTAGTCCAGAGGGAGATGAATATTTTGCTAATATGTACAGAGACAAAAATGTCATCAGAGAGATTTTGACAAGAGGATATTTTTATGAAAATTTTGGGTTCAGCCCTGAAGAGGCTAGGCTATCACTAGAGGCTAAGGATTTTTTAGGTCAATCAAAGGCTTGGTTCTAGAGGAGCTAACAATTGAGAAATCAATGCAAGTACATTAGGGTTTGGATCCTCTTTCTTGATAATTACTTGTGAATTATGTTGGCTTCTTTTACTTCTTTATTTGATTACCTTTCATCAAAGCAATTACCAAATTATGTGTGTATGAAGATAACAAAAACACAAGATGTAGGCACTATGCTAGGGAAAAACCCCTCTCTAGGGGAAAACTCGACGAAAATTCTCTTCCTTCAATAGTTTTCTTTAAGACTCTTCACCCTAGACATAGACCAAACATTCCCTCCACACCAAGTCAGCCTTTCCAGATCTTCAAACCAATAGCAGTAGCACCTTGTCCCCAACAACTTCGACTATGCAACAACTTATGACATCCGATAGTAGCAACAACACAAAAAGACTTCGATCTCCAAAAATGGGGCATGAAATGGAGAGAGAGAGTAGCACCAAAACTTTGATTTTCTCCTTCTCTTTGACCTTCACCCAACTCACACTCCTTTTGGCTTCCTTGACCCACTTCGCACTTTTTCTGGCTTCAATAGAGATATCGAACTAGCTTGAGATGAGATGTTCCAAATGAATTCGATATCCTTCCTTTTATAGGCTTCAAGTGAGGTCGAATTGGTCCCTTTTAAGTCGACTTGATCTCCTTTAGGCCGACTTGGTGTGGAGGTGACATATTTCACATTTGACTCAATAATAAACATTTTTTCATGATTCAAAAGCCCAAGAAGGGTCTGTTTAAATGTACAATGGCTCTATTGACTCAATATTAATCCTAGGAGTCTACAATGGGGACTTTGACTAATATAATGATGACCCAAGCATGAAACCCATGCTTTAATAAGTCATTGTAATAATAATAAAAATTATTTTCTTTATTCTTTTGACAAGTACATTACATAATGACTCATATACATTTTTATGAAGACTGAAACCAGTTACATTCTTCAACATTCCCTCTTAACTAGGGATGTATTCAAAAGCCCAAGAAGGTCTCTTTAAATGTACAATGGCTCTATTGACTCAATATTAATCCTAGGAGTCTACAATGGGGACTTTGACTAGTATAATGATGACCCAAGCATGAAACCCATGCTTTAATAAGTCATTGTAATAATAATAAAAATTATTTTCTTTATTCTTTTGACAAGTACATTACATAATGACTCATATACATTTTTATGAACACTGAAACTAGTTACATTCTTCAACACTCCCTCTTAACTAGGGATGTATTCATGATATACGAATACAATGGAAGATCTCAAACTATATGAACTATGAAGAGTTTAAAATTTAGGTACCGCAATGCCATAGCCTAGATTCCTGACTGGGGCAATCTATTGTAATGTTCCCAAAATTAGCATGAAGCTAATTGGAACATTGATTTTGCTTATATCAACTAGGAGGTGAATAAAACGGGTGAGGAGACCCATGAGTAGGAATAAAATCCCTTATAGTGTGAAAGGGGCTCAATGGAGTAGCTTTATTTTGCACCTTTCAGTGTGAAAAGGGGCAAATGCATGAGGACAAGGTCAAGTTTGACCAAGTCAACGGCGCTACCAAAGAGGGTGTGGATTGCTTGGGAAGACAACACAGTTTGAATGGGAGGAAGATCACTTGGTGAAGGAAACCATAATGTGTGGGGTCCGAGGCAAGAAGCTTTCATTTGCATAAAAGGAGGAAGAAGCAGCCATAGAGGATTATGTTTGAGTATTTGATTTTGGTCTGTGTAGACTCTTTGCATTCTCGGGCCGTTTAGCAGAGTTGCAGTGCTGTTTAGCATGAGGGATTCCTGTTTAGGATTCCTTCTCCTTCTTGAGAGGCCTCTTGAAGGATTGCACTTCATTTCTCCACAACTAGGCTCAAGGCCAAGCCACCTCCTTTAGTCACAGCGTTATTTCTGTTGAAGTATAACGTTGTGTTGTAGGGTGTTGCAGTGGAGGGTTCCACAACACCATTTCCTTGGCTCATCTTTCAGAGGAGGGAGCTTCTATTCCTCTGGGAGGTTAGTGAGGAAGGTTTCAGAGCTGATTTGCATATCTTGGCATCAGGCCAAGCATCTCCCATCTACTAGAGCGCAGCCCCTCTCCTTGACTGCGTTATTTCAGTGTGTATCTGTAGTGGGGTTTTGCACCACTATTTTGGAGGGTGAGATCTTCAGTGCTACGATCAACCTTGCACTTGGAAGATCCATTGGAGGAGGTTTACTTCAGATTGGGCATCATTTTCATCCATCTCCATCCATTTCCAGTTTGAGTTACAGCCGCTACTCTGCAACTCCGACATTTCTGCAGTTTTTCCATTTGTATATATATTTCAGTCAATCCTTCTAAGGATTGTTGTACTATTGTTTTTAGGGGTTGAGGGCTTGCTCCCCCACATTTCTTGAGCCTGATATTGTTATATCTTTGTATTCTCATTCAGTATGTTGCAGTGTCTCATATAAATTGCTCAATCATAGCCTTGGCTTTTCCATATGTAGCAGGACACTTCATATTCCTTGTACATGTCCTTTGAGGTTCTTTTGCCTAAGCTTGAGTGATCATTTCCTCAAGATATTGTACACATTCTACTGCTATACTATTAATAAGATGGATGTGAGTTCTTCTGTCATTTTTTGAAGTTGATGCAACCCTGCTCTTTCATTATCATGTTTGCATATTGCTGGTTCTCCAATTTAGGAATATTATAAGATATTCCTAACATTGTAGATTTTCCCTATTTTGGGATATTACATCTATCCATTGCTTTCTCAACAGTTTAGGCATTGTAATGCCATGGACTAGATTCCTAACCAAGGCAATCTACCCAAGTGGGACTAAGGCAGACTAAATCTTTGAGCCTCTCTAGGTACCATCAAGCTTACTTACTAACCACCAACCCAAGGATCTAGGTGCGCATCCAACCAATGCCACCCTCCCTACTAGAAATCTATGCAAAGTGTCGACTTGATGTCCTCCCAGGCAATGCTTCACTCGCAAAGCCTCAAACTTAGATGTTCAAACTTTTTATTAGGAAGAGACTTCGTCAGTATGTCTGCTACCTGTTCATCTATCGAGACATACTCCAACTTCACGATCCCATCCTGCACCAAGTTCCTAATAAAGTGGAACTTATTGTTGATTTGCTTCGTCCTTGCATGAAACACGAGATATCCATACATATTGATACAACTTTGATTATCATAGTTAATCATAGTAGGACCCATAGACTTCTCGAACAAATTTGTCAGAAGCTTTCTTAACCAAAAAACCTCCTTTCCTACTTCACATACAACCACATATTCTGCCTCAACACTACTTAAAGCAACGAGATCTTGCTTTCTACTCATCCATGAAATCATAACAGACCCCAGACTAAAACATCCACCTGTAGTGCTCCTTCCGTCGGTCTCACTGCCATCCCAATCAGAATTTGTGAAGCCAATTAGCTTGAATTCCCTACTATCGTACTTTAGGCAGTGATGTATAGTGCCACAAAGATACCTCCATATGTGTTTGTCAGCTATCCAGTGATCATGATGGGGCTCCAACTGAAACTGGCTCAGAATGTTTACTGCAAAGCATATATCTGGTCTAGTGATTACCAGATAGATTAGAGAGCCCACCAACTGACGATGGGAGGTAGGATCCACGAGACTCGAGTTAGAACCCCACAACTTCTTGATATTGCTGATCATAGGAGTAGTCATGGGCTTGGAGTTCATCATCCCGAATTTCTGCAACATTTTGATGATGTACTTTCCTTGCCCCAAATATATCTCCCCAAGTTTTTGCCATACTTCCAGACCCAGGTAGTAGGCATCAGTCCTAGATCCTTCATCTCAAATTCAGTTGCCAACATCTTCTTGCATTCTTGAATTCGATGCTCCACACCAGTGATGAATAAATCATCCACATATAGTAGAATAATGACGGGCTCATTATTCACAACCTTGATGTAGAGATTTGGATCAACAGTACTCATCACGAACCAAATTCTTAGGAGATAGGCATCCATTTTCGCGTACCATGCCCTAGGAGCTTGCTTCAAGCCATATAGGGCCTTCTTGAGTCTACAAGCATGAGAGTCCTTGCTATTCGTTTCAAAGCCTTCGGGTTGTTCTATGTATACTTCTTCATCAATGGTCCCATGTAGAAATGCGGTCTTCACATCCATTTGATGGATATTCCAACCCATTGTAGTAGCGAATGAAACCAAAGATCTAATGGTAGTATACCTTGCTGTAGAATGTTTCTTCATAATCTATGCCTTCCTTTTGAGAGAAACCCCTTGCAACGAATCTCTCTTTGTACTTGTCTATGGTCCCATCAATAGCGTGCTTGATCTTATAGATCCATTTAGATGTGACAACCAATTTGTCACTAGGTCTAGGAACGATTTCTCAAACCCCATTCTTCATAATGGATTGATATTTTTCCAAACTTCTTGATGAACAACTTCTTTGAATGTAGATGGTTAAACTTCAATTAAGCGGCATACCCAAAATATCTCTTCGGTCTTTTACTTTCTCGAAAGGTTCCTTTCGCAGCTTCATCTCCTTCAACATCTTCCAAAGTAGCTTTTAACCAATTTGGCCTTTTCCTTGTAGTCGGGATGATCACGATTCACAAGTTGAATAGGATCACTTCGTCCTTCTTCTTGTTCTTGATTTGTAGTAGGGTTTTCTTGGTGTACTTCATCTTTTTCGAATATTGGAGGTTCTTCATCATCAGAATCAATAGGGATATCCTTTGATTTCTTGTAGGCTTGATTTTCATCAAATATGACATCCTTGCTTACTTCAATATGTCTTCCTTCCTTGATGTAGATTTTATATGCTTTTGAGGTGAGACTATATCCAACGAATATTCCTTTGATGCTTGTAGAATCTAACTTCTTTCGCTTGTACTTTGGAACATGGATGTAGGTAGGGCATCCAAAGATTCGGAGGTGATCCACACTCGAATTCTTCCTTGTGAATACTTCTTCGTGAGTTATATTCTTGAGACTTCTATGAGGACTTCTATTTTAAATGTATACGACTGTCATGGCTGCTTCTCTCCACAAGAATTTTGGTAGGTCTTTATCAAGGAACATTGTTTTAATGCCTTCTTCAATTGACCTATTCTTTTTTTTCAACAACTCCATTTTCTTTGGGATAGGAGGGAACAATGAGCTCCCTCTCAATTCTTGCTTCGTTACAATATGCAATCAATTCCTTAGAAGTGTATTCCCCACCATTGTCGGATCTTAGAGTCTTTATCTTTCTTTCGGTTAGGGTTTCCACTTCAGCTTGAAACTTCTTGAACTTCTCAAATACTTCATCCTTTCTCTTGAGAAGGTAGAGCCATGTCTTTCTAGAATGGTCATCTATAAATGTTACATAGTAGAGATGACCTCCAAGTGATTTTTCAGACATGGGCCTACACACATTAGAGTGAATGAGGTCTAATATTTCTGTAGACCTAGTTTCACTATTCGGAAATGGCTTTCTTGTATGTTTTCCCAAGGAGCATCCCTTGCACACACCGTCATGATCTTCCTTGATATTGGGGATGCCATTAACCAATTGATTGAGAGTAGGAATATCCTTGTAGTGTAGATGACTATACCTCCTATGACATAGCTCAATAGGACTAATTTCCATATGAACCGAAGCTTGAGGAGGTGGAGTGGTGACCCTATATAAGCTTCCTTCACAAACTCCAATATCTCTAGCTTTATCAATGCTGGAGTCTTTGCCCAAACCAATACTTTTCCATCAACAAAAGCATTTCTATCTCCTTTATTTTCTAAAGAAGAAATAAAAAGCAAATTCTTTTTCAAACTTGGAACATATAGTATGTTGTTGAGATGCGACTTCGATCTACTTTCCAACCTCAACGATGTTGATCGCAAGCCTCTAACAACATAGCTTTTGTTGTCACCCAATTCCACTGCATGAGAAGATGGCTCCTTTGATAGTGTATGAAGTTGTTTACTTTCTCCTGTCATGTGCCTTGATGCTCCACTATCAATGATCCATGTATTGTCATCACTAAGAGAAACTGTAAGAGCAGCCAAGAATCCTTGAATTTTGAACTTGTTGAATAAGTAGTGGATGGCTTTCTTGATCTAGCTTGCAGTAGTGTTGATACCCATTCTCATATAACTTATCAAAGAGGGAGAATCCATGTTCATTCCTTTTGAGCCAACAAAGCGACCTTCAATCTTTTCGGACCTTAGCTCTGATACCATGTTGAGAAATCAATGCAAGTAGATTAGGGTTTGATTCCTCTTTCTTGATAATTACTTATGAATTATGTTGGCTTCTTTTGCTTCTTTATTAGATTATCTTTCGTCAAGCAATTACCAAATTATGTGTGTATGGAGATCACAAAAACACAAGACACAAGATGTAGGCAGTATGCCAGGGCAAAACCCTTCTCTAGGGGAAAACCCAGTCAAAATTCTCTTACTTCAATAGTTTTCTTTGAGACTCTTCACCCTAGACATAGACCAAACCTTCCCTTCATACCAAGTCAGCCTTTCCAGATCTTTGACCCAATAGCAACAACATCTTGTCCCCAACCACTTCGACTATGCAGCAACTTATGACATCCGGCAGCAACAACAACACAAAAAGACGTTGATCTCCAAAAATAGGGCACGAAATGCAGAGAGAGTAGCACTAAAAATTCAATTTTCTCCTTCTCTTTGATCTTGACCCAACTCGCACTCCTTTTGGCTTCCTTGACCCACTTAGCGCTTTTTTCGGCTTTAGTAGAGGCTTTAGTAGAGATATCGAACTAGCTTGAGATGAGATGTTCCAAATGAATTCGATCTCCTTCCTTTTATAGGCATCAAGTGAGGTCGAATTGGTCCCTTTTAGGCCGACTTGGTGTGGAGGTGACATATTTCACATTTGACTCAATAATAAACATTTTTTCATGATTCAAAAGCCCAAGAAGCGTCTCTTTAAATGTACAACAACTTTATTGACTCAATGGGGACTTTGACTAATATAATGATGATCCAAGCATGAAACCCATGCTTTAATAATTCATTGTAATAATAATAAAAGTTATTTTGTTTATTCTTTTGACAAGTACATTACATAATGACTCAAATACATTTTTATGAAGACCGAACCAAGTTACATTATTCAACACTAACAAGATAAAGGCACGTCCGTAAGAAGACATGTAGGCTACATCTTGTATTGAAGTATTGAATAAGAAAGTACTAGGGTTTGTGAGATGAAACCCTAGAGCAAGACCTAAAATTTATGTGATGCACAACTTAATGAAGAAACCCTAGCCCTTACAAATCATGCATTAACAGCTAATGTCGAGAATGTGGATGGCCATCCACCTCAGAAGAAGATGAAAGAATCTGAGTTTGATGAGATTGTAGATGGATTTCATTGATTTTTGCAAGAAAGAAAAATCAAGAGGGAGTTGATAATTCCCTTCAACTCTCAGCAGTTTAATCAAAAGATAAGTAATTCATATCTTTCTCCCTTGATTACTATTATTATTTTATTCTTTGGTCAACCTCTCGCCTTTGTATTCTTTGCTTGGTCATAATTGTTTCTTCCATGGCCTCCTGAATGAGGTTTGTAGCTACATTGTGAAGGCTTCCAAGGCAGTGCTTCTAGCAACATCGAGAAGAATGAAGCAAATTTTTTGACAAGAGGGTTCTCCCAGTTTGAGGGAGTTGCTTTAGCAAAAGGACTTGCTTGCGTGAAAGAGGGAGCAACAATAGCAGGAAGATTTGCTTCCGTGACAGAGGTAGTTTATCCCTCGAGATTGAAATGAAGGATTTTGGTAGATACACTATTTCTTGGGATTGGAGATTCAGATTTGGTTATCCCACATTGTACGAGCAATTGATTGGATTCGTGATGAACTTGGTTAACACCGCGCCATATATTCGCTTTGTATTAAACACCCTGAATTAGTTTATGGTTGAGTCGAGGCATATACAGTGGATGACAACAAAGCATATGATACTTGTGTTGTACAATTGGATGTGATTTGAAATATGCCTCATGAGGTGAAGTTAGCGTTTGCAGGAATATCACAATTCATGAGGCAATGGCTCTTTAGAAGCCAGAAGGACATGACCAAGTCACTTCATCCAAGACATAATGCAAAGAGGAGAAATAGAGCTCTAGTACATATCCACATATAAGTAGATTGTGGACAAAAACGAGCTTAGTATGATGCTGAATGCTTCCCTCTTTGGAAGGGAATGATGAGGTCTTTGTAGGATTGGGCTGACCATCTCCTGAAGCAATAAAAGACTTTGGCTGGGTCATAAGGGACTTTGACCAAGTGGAGATGAATACATTCACTTTTGAAGCCAAAAGGACATGGTTGCCAAAAGGACTTGTTTAAGTCATAAAGGAGTTTGACTAGAAAGGTGAATGGCCCAAGAGGCATTTATCGAGGCAATTATAGGATGCATTCACTTATGAAGCCAAAAGGACTTGGCTAAGGTATTGGATAGATCTTCTCCTTAGAAGCCAAAAGCACTTGGCTATGACGACTGAAGGAGATAGATGTAATTTGTTGGAATATTCACCAATACTGAGAGGGGGGTGAATCAATATTGGGCACTTTTTAACCATTTAATTATATCATGTAAACATTAAACAATTAGCAACACCATTCAGCAGTGCACAACATAAAGACAATACACGAGATTTTTAGGCGGAAACCTTTCTGGGAGAAAAACCACTGAACGCTTATTGTCTTGAAGATTACATCAATAGGAAGCTCCAATTTCCAAGATTCCCCAGAAACAACTGGAAGGAGGCTCTAACCCCTTGATTTATTAGCTCCAAATGAAAGGATGCATCAACACCTTGGCTTTATCAGCTCCAACTAAAAGGATACTCCAACACTCTGGTTTTTATTGGCCCGAACTGAAATGATGCCCCAACACTTTGCAAGCTCCAACTTGCCCTAGCATCACCCTGCCACCCTACTCGACAAGCCACTACTTGCCCTGAAGGCTCCGACCTTCAATTCACCACAAAGGACCACGTTTCATATATTTTCAGACTGGATCCACCTCTATTCAATATTAACATAGACCATATCAAATCAATCTGCTGACTCTGTCAATCTACAATACTGGCACAAGGTCGTCAACAGCAATACCAATTCTCTTTGCACACCAAAAGGATCAAACCCCAGCTGAACAAATCAGAAGCAATCAACACCCTCTGCTCAACAAACTCTATTTCTTCCCAATGCATTAACACTGCCAAACTTCTGCTGTGCAATATGTAAACCATAGCAACATATCTTAGCAGGCATCATGTATTCATGTCATCAACAAGCATCAATATGTGTTAAACTCAAATTCACAGGCTGACATAAATGTGCACCGGCAACTACAAGAATAGCATGGCCATCTAATAGGCAACCAACGACACACTTCTGTCATTAAATCACAATGACTAATCCATGTTACCTACAATACCTCAGCAATACATTCACTGCATCAACTGTAAAATAAATCTGATTTTTAGTATCTTCAGCAACAAACCCCTGTGATCAGCAACATTAATAGTGCTGAAGAACCTGTGCCATATAACAATTCTTGATATCCAAGCGATTATTCGAAACTCTTTGACTCAAGTTACAACACCCCTCTCATGACAGTACATGGCTCATAGCAATAATACAATGTAAATTATTTGTCCATACAACAACCCAATTCTCTACCCCACTAGGATATAATCACCAACAAGGTCCCTCTCTTACAGACAAATATTGTTAGCATGCATCTTCAGCAGTATTATGGCAAATGTATGGCAGCTGTATAAACTTCTTTGCAATGCAATCAGAGCATCCTCCCAAGCTTGAATACCTGCAAGTCTGCCTACTACAATTCAAATACAATCTAAACAGTTAATAGTAACTTGGACTCATACATCAGATTTGTTGAATTGAATCTGCTATAAAAAATGTACCTTCTTTGCCCTCAAGCTGGAGTATAAACAGACCACAAGATTCTTCTTTGAACTGTAGCCTAACTGAGTTTCTTTTTGATCAGATCAGCTTGGTCTTCAACCGGTCGTATCAAGCAGGTATATGCTTTGACTCTTACCACAATTTGGGTCTCAAAACAGACCTTAGATACTTCGAAATTTTAACAGAGAGAGGCCTCAGACAGGTGGAGATTAACCTCAGGTGAGAGATCTCTTGTCCAGCAAAATCAGCACAAATGATAAGTTGATTTAGCCCAGAAACTCTTTTGAAAAGTTCGGCATGGATGAGCCTCAGACAAGGCCACAAAAGCGGTCCGAAATACTGCCACAGGTAGCCTCAGAAACCCTGCCTCAGAGGGCTGAATTAGTCCTTAGTAACTGTCACAGAAAAGAGGCCGAGATGAGCCTCAGGCATAGTGTGAAATTGCCCACAGAAAGTCTGAAATATGTCACAGAGTTCTGTCTCAAAGGGGTCTGAATTAGGGCCTCAGATTGGCTGAATTTAGCCTCAGAGCAGGCCTTAAACAGAGTATGCACAGGCCTTAAACTTTTGTCTATGTCCCAGCGAATAACCACAGAAAGAAAGAATAAAATTGAAAACCAAAAGCCCCTGAACTTTTGCCTCTTCTTCAGATTGGCGTGACTATTCTGGCCTCAAGAAATCTCAGGCGATTTAGCTAATGATAATGCATGAGAATATTACATTTGGAGGAGAACTGAGCTCTAAATTTATAGAGGAAAGCGGGGGCTGACATGCCCTAGAAATGCTCCAAAAATAGGGAGCTGACCTCAGCAGAAGGACGGATAAATTCCAAAAATGAATTCTTTAAAGAGGCCGACCAATAACTGTCTTTTGAAGGCGATTTTTCTAGGATTTTTTTTCTCCTTTTTGTTGAGAAATCAAGATGCTTGTAGATTAGGGACCAAGGTAGATTTATATTAACTTGTAATTACTTGTGAATGTTTGTTGGCCTCTTATTAAATTTATATTCTCTTCATCAAGCGATTACCAAAATGAACAAAGCATGAAGATCACAAGAGACAAAGAACACAAGAAATTAGGCTCCAAGCCAGGGCAAAACCCAACAAGGGGGAAAACCCATGAAAATCCTCTTCTTATAGGATCAGATCAAAGTGAGATATCCAAGACCCAAGACCAAGACCAAGACTAAGACTGCCACAAAAACCCAAGTCAACCCTTCTCCAAGCCACCTCCAACAAGTCAAAGTCAACAAAAGTCAATGCTGGTCCAATATATGAAAGGTGTGCATGGATGGATCAGGTGAGGTTGATGAAGCAAGTTGAAGAGAGCATGGTTAGAAGGGAAGGGTTTAATGAGAAGCATGCAAAGGTTTCGATATGAGCATGGTCTGCTTAATTATAGACTATATCCAAGCCACCCACAGCACATGCCATGTATATGACTCACGTGAGATCATTTAGGCATTGTGAAGATCCCAATCATTGGGGACCCATTACTTTGGTTAGATATTGTTTTATCATCGATATATCCCTAACCTATAATCTATTGCTTGGTCACCTATGGCCACACTGCATGTGAGCTATCCCATCTGCACTCTTCTATTACATTGTAAACGTAATGGACCTGTTATGCCTATTCATTGGAATAAGACCCGTAGAATTAGACCTACCTATTTATGTTGGCTTATTTGTTGTGTTTGAAATGACTGGGCGACGTTAGGGCGCTACGGTGGCCAAAATCAGCCTAACGAGAGAGTTAAGAGGCAAGTTGTAGGGGCGGGCTAGAGGTTCCGTATGTTTAGATGGGATGGTTGATTAGAGGGGTAGTACTTCAGTGCTTTGATTCTCTTAGATATGCCATTGGAGATGCGTTATGTATGTAATTACGCTTTCCTTAGAGATCAAAAGTAAGCTTCAAATGGGTAACCAAGGGTTGTTAGGATATCACCATGTAATATCCCCAAAGGGAAATAACCAGTAATAAACAGAAATACACCAATGAGACCTTAAATATGTGACCATTGTGGACAGATCAACTGAATCCTTAGCACATGGAATACCGAGCCCGAGCCATTTTATTAATCTGACAGTACATAGAGAGGAGTACAAGAAAATCAGAATGAGGGCACCTATCCTTGCCCTGGGGTTCTGGAACCCTCTCCAGCAGAGATAATGGTACCAACAAGGACGGCGTCTAGGCACTCACGAATGCGAAAGATGAGCTAGACGTGCTTGGGGGTGAAGGCATTGCTCTGGCTGATCTCCAAAGCTACTAACCCTCTCCAGTGGAAGCGCGACTCTTGCTGGTGACAGCGCGAGGAAATAGATGGAGCTCGTCTGCCCGGACCTCCAGGATAGATCGACTACGTGGGCTGAAAGCCGCATTTGAGCCTACCTCTCCCAAAGAGCTGCTCCATCGGATCGGCGTCTACCAAGTGGATCTGCTCACAGATGCTCGGATGCGCAGATCCCGAAGCCTCAGCCGAATCTGCGTCCTTCCCTTCCTGATCTGCGTCCTCCAATACTAAATCTGCTGCCAAACCCTCAGATCTATGCTAGATCTGGAACTATCTCCTCAGATCTACAGCCTCTAGGGCTAGATCTGGTGTTATCCCTTCAGATCTGGACTAGATCTATCAATATCTCCTCAGATCTGTCACTCCTCAAGCTGGATCTAGTGCTAAACCCCCAGATCTGCAACATACAAGGCTAGATCTGCAACATACAAGACTAGATCTGCAAGATCTATCCTTCCCAAAGCTGGATCTAACAATAAGCCTTCAGATCTGCAACCCTTACCTGGGAGATGAACTCGAGCGTCCTTGCTCCCCGAGGCTGAACGCGGTCTTTTCCTCCTGGGCAGGCGTTCTCTGCAGTCTGGAGGCTGCGTCCTTCACGGAGACGGCGTCCTCACCCTCTGCATAAAACAGCGTCCTCTTTCCAGGTGAGACAGCGTCCTCTCCTCAATGAACTGCGCAGCCACTAGAGGGCTGTCTCCTCCTCAGATTTGCTTCAGAAACTGCTGCTGCTCTGCTACTGGAACTGAAAAGTGTACTCAGAACAAACCTTACTAGGGCGGGCACTCGAAGTCCCCGAAGCTAAGGGTGAAACCGAAATCCTTACCGGGTGACACTCGAAGTCCCAGAGGCTGAGGTTTTGGGATCAAATGGGGACACTCGTGCACTAAGCGGTGCTGCGGCCAGACTAAACAACCGCGTCTTGAAGCTGGAACAAAAATCTTACTATCAATAAATTTCAAATCATGCATGATCCAAATGGGGTGAGAACCTCTCCTTTTATAATGCCAAACTCCCTCCAAAACTTAACTCTCCTTTGACCTCATATAGTTTACCTTGGAGTCGGCCTTTGATGCCTCCCCCATCATACTCATGTGGACCCCCAAGGCCCCCTCTCTTAAGTTACAACGTTCATCTACTAGGAAAAGAACACTTTATTTATAAAGTGAGATGACTAAAGTGAGGTGACCCCTCTTATTTCTCACTTTATTTATTATGTCTAGCTAAAGCGGCAAAATAAAGCAAAAATGAAATATTCCAATTAGCGAGGCTAATTGGGAATATTACAGTCTCCCCCGGCAAAACGTTGCTTGTCCTCAAGCAACTGAAGTGATGGATGCTGTAAAGTCTGCTCGCTCTCCCAAGTGGCATCCTCATTCGGCAAAAATTGCTTGTTCTCAAGCAATGCTTGAACAAGCCTACTCTCTAGCTGATGCTCCCTGCCGATACTGCAAAATGTGCCTGGGTCCCACTGAAACCTCTCTGTCTCCTGCATCACCCCGATATGAAGGGATATCTCAATGCCAGGATCCCAAACTGGCCTCTCATGGTACCAGCCAATCAATAGTCCTCCCGGATCCCATCGCCACTGTGGCCAATAATCGCCCAAGTCCCATGACTCGGACTGCTCAGCATCTATGAATGTGTAAGTTGTCCCATCGACCGGGTACCAGCTCATCACCTCTCTCCACTCAAGGCATGAAGTGAGGAACATCTCTCTCATGTGGATCCTCCATCCCCAAGCAATCATCCAAACCGAATGAGCCACCTCCCAACAAGGCAACTCCCAAAAATCTCCTTCCACCTCAAGCTCTGGTAATGAAGGTGGGCTGAAAATATGAACTTGGCAAGCATCATAGCTTACCTCATGTTGTCCTTCTCTCCACTCATGACAAGTGTAGAGTCTATGCTGATCCTGGGCTGCAAAATCATTGCCCTCCAATGGCAAAGTGAAAAACAATCCACCATAGAAGGTTCCTCCATCAATGAAGAACAAGCTGGCCCAAAACAAACCATACGTGAAGAACATGACATGGTCATCATGGGTCACCCTAGTGAGATGTTTGCTGAAGGTCCTACATGAGGATACATAATGCAAACAATCTCTCACAAGGATACAACGTAGTCTCATCCACTGCAACTTCAAAAAATTACATGGCAAGCAATGTACAAGATCCATCACATCTACTAATGGATAGTAAATGGCTGGATATGACAACAACATAGGTCCAAACACTTGCCCATGGCTGTAAATATCAATCTCATGGCCCACCTCAAGAGAGAACGCATATGTAGTAGTGGCGGCCATGCCTCCTCCCCTGCTCCTATTAGAACAGGTAGTGCAGAAAATACTCAAAGGCACATTCAGTTCATGTGTCTCTCTCATAATCAAACCTCCCATACAAATCTGACCATATGCTGGAAGTAAGATGGTATATGGATCCATAAATGAGTCCTCCATAGTGTTTTGGCATGCTATGAAGAAGAATGAACCATGTGCTGCAAGAAAATAATCCTCCTCATGCTTGGAAACCCAAGTCAAGAAGAATATGCCATAGATGTCTCTATCATCTTTACCTCCTCTTTGTGCAACAAACATGAAGTGATCCTGGGACCTATGGGTTATAGATCCACCATATCTCTGCTGCGCACACTCCATCCATAATGTTCTGCTCCAAGGTGACAACGCTGGGGGCTCATGCAAATAAGCTCCTGTCAATACAAGACTCTGTCCTCTGTCATGCTCCCTGTCAGAGACTCCTCTAATACTGCTGCAACAAGTGTGGAGTGCTCCCCAAGATGGAAGTGCTTCCCCGTCATCATCAAAGATCAAGGAGATGGTGCCATCCCCTCTTCCTGCAACATCATGCAAGGTGTGAGAGCAAATATGCCCTTGCTCTCCCAGAAACAACCCAAGCAACCAAACAATTTGCTGCTTCCCCATACTTCCATCATGCAACTCATGTGATGACGACACAATGAAGGATATGAGTAACACATCAACACCGTGCACCCATACTCTATGCTGCTCAATGATGCAAGTATCCATCCATCTTTTCTCCATCCTCCTACTCTTAGGAAGAGTGTTTGCCAAGTGATGGCCAAACTCTTTAAAGAGTAACCAGCGCAGCCAAGCCTCCTGCTGCCTGGTGTCATAGATCTGCAAGTGGCCTCCTAGCTCCTTGCTCATCATCCCCATCCACTCAGTCACTTGTGGATGCCTCCTTCTCCTCATCCTGGTACTACTCCCATGAGGTCTACCATCCTCCCAAATCAAATTTCTGATTTTGCACTTCATGGAATTTTGAAGCATAAACTTCTCAAGGATCACTGAGACCCTATCAAGGATCAAATAGGTGGCAGGCAAAAACCTCCCATCATGATGTGTATGGCTCAAGGGATGTCCAACACAAGCATGAGAGATGCTATCCATCCGAAGATGTCCCCCATCTTCTATCTGCTCTTGTGAGAAGGGAAGAAAGTCATTGCACCCCATGGTGTGTCGAAGTGCATCTCCAGTGAGATCCCTCCTTGAGACCTCCCCTCCATCCATAGTCTGCTCCACCGAGTACCAACTCAAAATCTCTCGCCATCCAATCTCAACACGTGGCTGCTGTACCCTGTGCAACTCTGATCGTCTCACACCACTATCCAAGTCAACATATGAGACCTGACTAGGTGGCTCTGCCTCTTTCTCTCCAACGGGAAGAGATGACCCAACAATACTGCTAGTCCCATCCATACATGCCTGAAGGGGAATGATCTGACGCTCCCTCGTGCCCTCTGGTTGTACCATCAGGGAATCCAGCTGTTCCCCAATGCGGACCAACTTGGCCGCCGATTTGGCACAAGTCACTCTCATACCCTCCAGCTCCTGGTCCTGCAACAAAATGGTCTCCCGTACTGACGCGGCCTTCTCCCTCAAAACTCGAAGGTCCGTCCGAAGCCGATGATACTGCTGTCTGCGACCATCATCCAAGACCTCTGTATCTCCTAGTGCCTCATCGATGGTGGATATATCTCCTGATACCTCACCCATCTGTCGTGTGCCGCTACCACCCGAAGACTCGGACATGGCTCCAGTCATCACCTCAGTGGATGGCTCTACCGGGGTAGGCTCTACCTCCTCCACTACGATATCAACCGGCACGGTCAAGGAGGTCTCTAATGATGGTGAGTCCTGTGTCTCACTAGGTGTATCCTCGAGCTCCCTGCAATCCTGCGTTCCCTCATCCTCTTCTCCACTGCTCTCGGAGAAGACCTCAATGAAGTGTGCCTTCCCTGCCGCACACCTGTGTCCTGGTGCCCATGGCTCCCGGCAAGTGAAGCAAAACCGCTTCCTTCTCAGCTCTCTCCTGGCCTCATCATCAAACTGCCCTCGTCCAGGATTCGCCTTGGGAGGCGGAGCCCTCGTGTCCTTACCCTTAGGCTGGAAGGCCTGCCTCTGGGGATAAGGTGTCCGAGTCCTGGGTAAGACATCTTGTAAGTCCCGAGTCCTGCTGATGGCATCCTGAAGGGTAGCCGGTCTGTTTGACCGGACTGAGCCACGAAGTGGCTCTGACAGCCCTTCCACAAACAAGCCAACCATCCGAGCTGCAGATAAATCAGGTACCATCACCGAAATCCTCAAGAAGTCTGAAATGTATGTCTCTGCACTCCCAGTCTGTTTGAGCTTGATCAGCTCACCAAAATACTGATCCAGATCCCTCAGGTCAAAACGCTCTACCACCCTCCGTGTAAACTCGGCATATGTCGTCACTGTAGAATGCCCGAGTGTCACCATCCCATGGAACCACCAATCCCGGGCCTCACCATCCAGATGCAATGTTGCCACCTTAATGGCCTTCTTCTCTGACATCTGGTTAAGCTGAAAATAGATGTCCAGTTTCTCCATCCAAGACTTTGCCGTAGTCTTCTGTGAACCATCAAACATCGGCAAATGGAATTTACTCGCTGCACGGTGACTATCACGGTGGGAGCCACGTCCCTTGTTTCGCTCCCGATCATAAGACTTGCCGCCACATCGGAACTGGATATATTGATTAAAAGGAAAAGCATCCATGAATTCCTGTCCCATGCTCCGCCAATCTGCAAACATAGCCGCATGTTGAGCTGGACTCACATCTCCTGCCATTGGTATTTTCTGCTAGGTGCCTACAGGCTCCTCAGAAACTGCACGGCTGCTGCAAAACCATACTGCTGCTTAACTTCAACCTCCGATTTACCCACTGAAAACTATTCAGAAAATTCCAGGAATTTGGGAAAGTGATCCTCGTCCAAAACCCAGAAAAACCCAGAAAACGTTTTTCCTAATTCCAAACTTCAAAATTTGACCATTTTTATTTTGGCCCTTTTTCCAACTGCGTTTCTGATATTGCAACTGCTATTGCTCTGTATGATCTATTTTCTGATGTCATAGACCACAGGCTGAGCCAGAATTATGCTCTGATACCACTGTAATATCCCCAAAGGGAAATAACCAGTAATAAACAGAAATACACCAATACAGATATAGAAAATATAACGCTGAACCAGATCACTGAATCATAGCACATGGAATACCAGAAACTGAGCCATTCTATTAATCAGAAAGTACATAGAGAGGAGTACAATAAATCAGAGTAAGTGCACCTATCCTTGCCCTAGGCAAGTGGAGACCCTCTCAACAGATAATGGCTGCAACAAGGACAGCGTCCTAGCTGCTCTGAATGCTGAAGATGAACTGCGCTGGTCCTGGGGCTGAAGACTGATGAAATGGCTGATCTCCAACTGCAAACCCTCTCCAATGAAAAACGCTGACTCTGCTAGTGACAACGCAGAAATAGATGGAGCACTAGTCACCCAGACCCCCAAACAGATAGATCAGCTACTGTGGGCTAGAAAACGCTGTTGAGCCTACCTCTCCCAAGTCTGCTCATCAGATCAGCGTCCTACCAAGTGGATCTGCTCCTGAATGCTCAGATCTGCTAGATCTGAAACCTCCAAACCAGATCTGCGTCCTTCCCTTCCTGATCTGCGTCCTCCCCTATCAGATCTGCTACCAAACCTTCAGATCTATGCTGGATCTGACAATATCTCTTCAGATCTACAGCCTCTAGGGCTGGATCTGATGTTAACCCTTCAGATCTGGACTAGATCTGCCAATATTTCCTCAGATCTGCAACTCCCCAAGATGGATCTAGGGCTAAACCTCCAGATCTGCAAGATACAAGACTGGATCTGCAAGTGGCTGCTCAGATCTACCCTTTCCAAGATTGGATCTAACAATAGGCCTTCAGATCTGCAACCCTTCCCTTCAGAAATAGACAGCGTCCTCCCTTCCAGACTTGACAGCGTCCTCCTCCTCACTGGTCAGCGTTCTCCCTTGCCCGAACTGGACTGCGTCCTTCCTAGGACAGCGTCCTCACCCTCCTGAATAAAACTGCGTCCTCTCCCTGGATGAGACAGCGCCCTCTCCTCAATGAACTGCGCAGCCACTAGAGGGCTTCTCCTCCTCAGATTTGCTTCAGAAACTGCTGCTGCTCTGCTACTGGAACTGAAAAGTGTACTCAGAACAAACCTTACTAGGGCGGGCACTCGAAGTCCCCAGAAGCTAAGGGTGAAACCAGAAAACCTTACCAGGGCCGGCACTCGAAGTCCCCCGAGGCTAAGGGTGAGATCTCCGACCGGAGACACTCGTGCACTAAACAGTGCTGCAGACCGACTAAACAACCGGCGTGCTGAAGCAGACAAAGTCTAGCTATCAATAAGAATTTCAAATCATGCATGATCCAAATGGGGTGAGAACCTCTCCTTTTATAATGCCAAACTCCCTCCAAAACTTAACTCTCCTTTGACCTGCGCAGTTTACCTTGGGTCAGCCTGATGCCTCCCCCATCATACTCATGTGGACCCCCAAGGCCCCCTCTCTTAAGTTACAACGTCAATCTACTAGGGAAAGAACACTTTATTATAAAGTGAGGTGACTAAAGTGAGGTGACCCCTCTTATTTCTCACTTTATTTATTATGTCTAGCTAAAGCGGCAAAATAAAGCAAAAATGAAATATTCCAATTAGCAAGGCTAATTGGGAATATTACACACCACTTCGAACTCTACGATCGATATTGAGTAGGCGGCTGAACTGGAGATGCCAAGCAGCGTCATCTATTCAACCCAACCCACCCTTTATGAATAGAGCCCCGTCTTACGAATGAATGTGGCTTTAGCGAATTAATGGGGGGAAGGTTTTCTTCCTGTTGGGGGTTCGGGTCCCTTTTATCCACCCTCGAACGAGCTTATTCATATGCATGCCTGCGAACCAACCTGCTTGCAATAGACCGACTCATGAGGAATCATGTCATGTCTGGGTGTTTCTTTTATGTTCCATCCCAACCAACCAACCAAACAAACAAACAAACATGGTGGGTGGATTATTCAATGGTAGAGAGTTGTGAAGAAGGCAGAACCTTCCACTAGGAGCCTTGAACCATAAGCAAGCCTTTCTCCTTGAACCTTTTTATAGAAGCCTCGCCACTTTAAACCAAATAAGGTATGCACTCTTTTGTCCTTTTTTTTGATTATGGGTTGATCTTCCGAAAGTCTCTTTCTTGTGCATCGATTGGAGTAGTTTCCTTCCCCATTGAATCGATCGGTTAAATAAAAAAATAGAATGAGTGTTGAGTTATCCCTATATCCCTTACCTATGAATTTTCATTGTCCACTTCCTACGATTAGTTAAAGGCTCCAAAGAAGCTCTAGTCTGTTCAAGATATAATTGTATGATCGATCGGACTAAACCGCCACTAGCTATCTATGATCGAGCTAGCTATGGTGCTTCTCACTTGCTATGATCTCTCTATCTCACTCTCTGGCTTGAACAAGGAACTAGTGAGACAGATTGAGAATATTGCGTATTATAGATGATGATATCTATGGCACTAGGTCTTGATTCAACTGTGGGCTGAAGCTAGTCCATACCATAGGCAAGTGACAAAGACTAAACCTTACACTCTACTCTATGGCTTGAACTCTCTACAGTCCCATAGGGGAGGGTAGTCCACGCTTGTTGATAAACCAGGGAGTTAATAGTGCTTACCCTACAAGGTCTTCCTGGCTTCATCAATGTCTTTATTAGGCAGGCAGATTTAAGAGCTTTGCCGATACGATTCAGTAATTAGAAACAATTGCATTACTAGGAATAAATAGACCTGCTTGGTGGGGAAAGCTTGAAATCATTGATTCGTGCCAGGTTAAGACGGGTTCACTGGAGCTTCCTCAAATTTCGGGCCTGCAGTAGTACAAAATTTTCTTGAGGAAAACTCGCACGTGTGAGCAGATATAGGGCAGAAATAACTCATATTCTCTCTCCTTTGACTGTCTAGTGTCTTCTTTATCCCTTTACTTCGCTGGTTTTTCTTCTTGGCACAAAAATCGAAGTGATGGTGGATGATTGAATGAGGTCGAACTGCTTTGTATTTATTCATGTCTAGGAGGTCGAATAGCTGCCTCTTTAGGCCGAATTGTCCAGGGAGGGCTGACTTGGTCTGTGGATGACATTTTGACTCAAGATAAAATATTTTTCTTTTTCTTACAACAAGTCCAAATGGGACTTTGATTCAATTACATTTCTTTGACTCATAATAAATTTTCTTTTGACTCAATTGACCCTATAAGCATGAAGAGCATGCTTTGACTAGAAATAAAATAATAATAATGAATATAATAAATACCTCAATAGTACATTTGAATTACATTATGAAGACAGACACTAGTTACATTTCCAACACATTTAAGGCCTATTTGGTTAACTCAAGACCAACAAAATTAATCAAGATTTTCTTGAATTATGAATGCCAAATTTATCCATCAAGAAGCTACCTCAAATTATTTATTTTGGGGCACCTTGACCACACAACTGGGGCTCCAACTATGATCAGGCATATCTTCACAACTGTGAGTTATGAGGTGTGCCACCTACCGTTGGAAACGACACGACGAGGACAATCAAATGATGATGATCTTGCTTGCAAATACCTTGATCATATCATTTAGTTTCTTCATCAAAAGTGGGGCATCATGACCACACTGCATGAGCTTCTCATCCTTCTAGGGCTTCTTGTCCATTGGAGGTTCCAATCAATGCAAACCACATATGTATATTAAGACTCAAGAGCATTCAAAGACCAATGTTGGCATCAATGACAACACCATTCAACAATAATTCACCTTTAAAGCCAGGACTTGGCTGCTAGAATGACTTGGCTAGGACATAAAAGACTTTGACCAGAAAGGTGAATGGTTCAAAGGAAAATTCTCTCCCAAGAGGCTAGAAAAATTTGGATGCCTAGGCTAATTCATGACCAAAGTAGATTGATACATTTGCCCAAGGAGCCATAAAGGACTTTGAAGTTTGGCCAACACCAAATATATGAGAAGTTACATTGCCCACTTCAGGATGGAGTTATTTTATAGACATGCATCAACATGACAAGCTTATGAACTTTCCTCAAGGAAGGAGAAATTTCAGCAAGCGAAATCTGTTGCAGAGAATACCTCCCTCGCTAAGAGGGAGTGTTGATTGTTTTTAGCATCTGGAGGTATTCACGGATGCCAAAAGGCCTCCCAAGTCGACCAAAGAAAATTGTACAAAATGAAAACAGGCCCCCCAAGTCGACCAAAGAAAATTGTACAAAATGGAAACTTAAAATTATTATTTTCGACTTCATGTAGGCCCCAAAAGTCAAGTCGGCTCCACAAGTGAATGCGTGCGACCCTTGGTCAAAGTCCACCCAATTTGTCTAGTATATACTATAAATACAAGGTGACCTCCTCCATTTTGACCAAGTTGGACATCACATCAATCTACTGTTCTGATCCACACATACGAGGAAAGGATGAGGAAATCTGAAGTTTGCAGTTGCCATTTGACCAATGTTTACCTGCTTATTTGACAAAGTCTGATCTGCTTCATATGACAGAGTTTCTGACTGACTTTGACTGAAGTTACAGGCTGAATTTGACCAAGAAAAGAGGCTGTGTTTTACCAAACATCCGGACTGTTTGACTGCAGAGAGGACAGTTTGAGATTTGATCACAGGGTTGACTATGGGTTTGACCGGAGGAAGTCAACTGCAGGTCCGAGTTGATCGCAGGGGTCAACCACAGACACAGAGTTGACTGTAGGAGACTGTTGGCTAGGCCGAAAGTTGACCAAAAATATTATTTTGAAGGGTTTGACCAGCATTGATTGGCTGATATTTTGACCAGGCTTGACTGGTATCTTTGACTTAGATTTTGGCACAGATTCCCAAAATAATTTGAATTGTAATTATTTCTGAAGAACAATTTCTCTTAAAAAGAAAAGTTTGCTGGGTTTTTCCCAAGGTTGGGTTTTCCCAGGGTAAATTTGTTGTCTCTTTGTTGCTTGGCTGTCTCTTTATGATCCTACTGTTATCATTGTATTATTATTCAGATTTTCTATGTATAATTGCTTAATGATACATGTGACATAAGTTAATTGATCGAACAGTCATTGGAAAGTAATTATCAGATTAGAAGATCAGTTTCTCTTACAGAAAATCAACAGGTACCATCCTCAGAATGAGGGGAAGTATCTGGTAGGTTTCTTGGGGATATGTATTCCAAAGTTTTATTAAAAAAGAAGAAAGAAAGAAAGAAAGAAAGAAAAAGAGTTGAACACATTAGTTTGCAATTGCCTGTGATCAACTTTTGTTGTAAATATCAAGTTCTTTTGTGTGTTTATTGTAAATATTAATTGCTCATATGTGGTTTCATTTAGTGTTAATGTGTGGTAATTGTGCCTTTTAGTGGCATTCTAATCTTCTGTTAGTCGTTTTATTTAGCATGTAAATGACTACTACTTATGTGTTCAAATTAATTTATGACTTTTGTTACCACTTGATTTATCCCACTGGATGTACAAGGTCAACACTTGGGACAAATCAGGGGGAACTCTGAATGGGTGTCACCGTCACCTGGCCTCCCACTTCCCTACTTTTCTCAGATGAATATACAGGTCCCCTGAAGGGAGGCTTCCCTACAAAGGATTTCTCTGTATGTACGTAGGTCTGTCAATGGACTCATTAGGGAAC
Organism: Pinus albicaulis; assembly: GCA_034641835.2. Lineage (NCBI taxonomy): Eukaryota > Viridiplantae > Streptophyta > Pinopsida > Pinales > Pinaceae > Pinus > Pinus albicaulis. The sequence continues at coordinate 509,639,846 of CM076580.1, forward strand.
TCTGCCTTTCTTCTTTAGGAGTTCTGAGGGGTCAAGTGATATAACGCCATGGAACCATGTAGTTAGCATCTTCATTCACCTAACCCATATCAATTGATTCCAAAAGAAAAGTTGTTAAATCAAAATATATTGATCTCAAATCCACATGCAAAATAAGCAAACTGCTGCATCTCTAAACTCTTTTTGAAGGACAGGGATTCAATGCTTCTAGAAATTTTGGCAACATATGACACAGGCTACAAAAGGACAGCAAAGGAACAGAGATTGTTATGTTGGCAAAAATTTGGGCTTTTGAATCAGTGTACAAAGACTAGCTTCAAAGGTGATATTTGAACCAGAACACAGCATCGAATACCATGTAACTCTGCTCTACAATTCAACTGCAACTTCAAACTAAAAATATAGTTTTAAATGCATGAAACTTTAAGATCATCCTTTTAAAATCCCCTGCTTTCTGTAAGGTATGAAATGCAGTCACTTTTGTTTGGGAGTAGAGGGTAAAAGAGAGACACCTTAATCTTCTGACCGAATTGGCATGGAAAAGTGTATAAGACTTCTGTTTTCCATCTTACATTAGGGGTGTTCGATTAGAGAAAGAGTCTGAAAATAGGATTAAGGCATAAAACTTAGCATATAATGAGCTAATTGCTGAAGATGATAACCCTTTCCACAGGCTGGTTATTCTTTACAGTCTTGAGCATTTTATGGTGTAGTCTGAAGTGTAGAGGCTCCGTTGTTTGGAGCATACAATAACAATTAAGGAAATTATAGGGAAGATTCTTGAAAAAAAAAGGAAAAAGAAGAAAAAGAAGTCGTCACAATTCCACTTCAATGAAAAATATACATACAATTAAATTGAAATGCTAGTGTGCTCATGTAGAGGAATTTGTTCAAACATTTTGTCAAACAGTTTGAGTGCAAGCTAATGCAAACAAATTAACACTGGTAGCAGAAGAGATATTTCAGGATCAAGCTTTTATATTCTTTTGGGACATTAAGTGTGCATTTCCAGTGATGAAAGAAGAAGGTACTTCACTTGCATCTGCACCTCTAAACCAGCATGTAAATCATTACATACAAGCTGCCATAAATTTTAAAGATTTCATCCATTTGTTTTGTCAAGCAGTTTGTAAATCTTCACACAGTAGTTGTTTCTTCATGAGTTACAGTATCAAAGAGGAAGGTCATTAATTGTTGTTTCAGCGTGTAACATAGGGAGGGAATTCCTCAAACAAATATATGGCTGAGGATATCAAACCAATGAGAATTGGACCAGTTATTTGCACGACAAATTAGGAACAAACACCCTTGGTATATGGCTTTGAGAGGATAGAACACTGATTTAAAGGGAGCAGCAGATTTAATAATATATATGGTGCTTGAACCCAAGTCTTCTTCCCAAGAAAGAATTGAAGAAGTACAAGCTTGGTGGCCAAAGGAAAGAGTGCTAGTGCCTTCTGCATTGGGCGAATGGAGTCAAGTGAAATGTGAGGAGGGAGGTACCGTTGTTGAGAAAGAGAGGGTGCACCAGTTGAATGGTACAGGCTATGTTAACTCTTCTCCTAATTTCCTAATGAACCAATATTTCTTCACTGAAATGATATGCAAAAGTAGACAAGTGCAGGCTATGGATAAAGTTTACCATGAAATGATTTCCAATCATACGTCAGCATGTATAGATAAAAATACAGTAGAGAAGACACTTTAAAAGGAAAATAAATAATATATTAGATAAATAGTACCTGGATTTTCAGAGCTCCATACCATTTGATGAAAATATCCTAAGTTAACAAACTCATGCAGCAATAACAAGCTCAACCTTGAGTGAGGGCACGCCGCACAACAAAGACCAAAAGAAAGCTTCTCTTAGAAAAACAGAAAAATAACCTAGTACTTAGTCTTCCAACAACTCTTGCAATGGCAGTGTGAGCTGAATAAAGAGACTCAAGTTCAGCCCCCCAACAATCAATTTACAATAGCCATATTCATGAAAAATGGGGCTTCTTATCCACCAAGAAGTAAGCAACCCATAGGAGAAAACTTTTCTCCTCCTTGGACAACCAGCCAGCCAGCCAGGAGCCCTATATGACCAACACATAACATGATGTTAGTATCCTCTACTTCTTGCTTCGGTCAGATTTCTCTCTCTCATCCGACATTCCTTCTTGAAGAAAGTGGGTCATCCATTGATAGGTACTTTAACCATTTTGCAATCATGTGCTTTCACTTGATGTTCTTGGCATACTAATATTGATCAAGGGGCAAACTGGATCATTGACCAATCTTTGACTGTATTCTTGTTCCCTCACTTCACCAGGAATGTTAATTTTTGACTCTAGTCTAGTGGGACCTCCTTTGAGGCCTTAGGGTTTTAGCAAGGGCACTATTGGGGAGGGATTGAAGTAGCATGTCCAATATATTTCATACTTACCACTTTCCATCTTTCTCTTTATTCATTTCTATTCTTTGGGCTAGTGGTCATTGGTCATTGGGATTGGCTGCTTACATCCTCATCCTCGAGTCTGGCCTTGAAAACTTTGCCTTGGAGGTCAATGCAGCTAAAAGAAAGACACAATGAAAAAAAATGAAAAATGCAAAAGATGGTTGGGACATTTGATTAGCGGGTGGGAAAATCCTTGTGTTAGCTCTACCCCCCTCATAACCATCACCTAGTTCCTCAAGCACATGATGCTTCATCTATAGAAAGAAACCCTTGTATTGTTCCAACCCTGATGAGCGATAAACTGAGTCATCTTAAGGGGTAATGGAAAATTTTAAAAGCAAGCTAAAAGGCGCACTAGAGGGGTCGAAAAAACAAGCCGAGGTGTTGAATTTTTGGTAGCTGCAAGAGGTATTCCCCTGCTACAAGTCGGCCCTAAATAAAAATGAAAAAGGAGAAATTTAAATTTTAAATTTTGCCTCCAAAAGTAAGGTCGGCTCCAATTGTTTAAGTCGGCCTAGCACTAAGAGACCTGCCCCTTGGGACACCTTAGATCACTATAAAAAAGTCACTCGACCTCCTCCATTTGACACACAATTCAGATAATCTCTTAAGAAGAAGAAAAAGGAAGTGAACCACAAAGCTGCAGGAAAGGACGAATCTGCCTCAATGAAGGACGAGTAGCATCAAATGCAGGTCTAATGATCAAGGAGTAAGTTTGTCTGGTTTAGGGCTGAAAGAAGCGTTTTTCTGTCTGCTAGCTGAAGTTCTGTTTGGTGCTCAAAAGGAGGGCTGAAGCCCTAAGAAAGTCTACAACAAGAGAGCCACATGTTGGGTTGTAGAGGGCTGCAGAGGGCCAAAGGCTAGCCTGGGGGGGGGGGGTCGGGCAAGAGGCCTCAGGTGGGAGAAAAGGAGGCCAAAAGCCTCGAATCAGTGACAGAGTTAGACCAGGTCAGTAAGAAGACTAGTAAGTGGGACAAAAGGCTGATAGTTGGTTGGTCTAGCCCTAGAAATTGTCAAGTTAACTTATAAAAATCAGATTATACTTTTGATGAATTGAATAATTTCTCCTAAGAAAAGATCACTGGGTTTTTCCCTAGTTAGGGTTTTCCCAGGGTAAAAACTTGTGTCTCTTGTGTTTGGATGTCTCTTCATGATCCTACTGTAATTATTTGCATTTTAGTTGAGATTTTCTATGTATAATTTCTTAATGATGAATGTGACATAAGATGGATTAACGAATAAATCATTGGAAAGTAATTATTAGATTAGAAGATCATGAAAAATCAACATGGTATCAGAGCCTAGGTTGCTAAAGAGCAACCCTAAGACAAGAGATGAGCAAGGTTAAAGAGCAGCGATTGGAATGCCCTAGAAGGAGAACCAAATTTGGACTGTGAAAGAGTGAATGCCCTAGCTGAAGGGATGCAAAAAGATAGTCAAGTGCCTTTTGATACTTTGAGTGATCCATTACGGTTGTGCTCATTTTCACTCTTACAATTGTTCAAGGGAAATCTAATTTGCAAGAGTTAAATACTTTTACTTCTGTCAAGATAGGGAAGGAGATCAATCAAAATATTAGTGAAGTACGAAGTGCAAATTCCTTTGTATTTCTTACCACTTGTACAAACAAAGCCATTCTATAACATATCTGTTAGAACAAAACAAGAAACATTCACAAACAATGGTGATGGTGTGGCATCAACAAGAATGCCCTCATAAGCAAAGATTCATGTCTTGAATCAATTCAAGAATGATCAATCTCCTCATGTGTCTATAAATGCTCCTAGGTTGGATTTTATGCTAGAATTCAACATTTTTCGTCATTATTTTTTTTTTTTTTTTTCGAATCCAAAGCATTAGATCCTTTCAAGTTTTTTTGTCAAGGAAGTTCCTGGATCAAATTCAAAGATACCCACAAAATTCCACAACAGTTCATCATCTGCCAATGGAAGAAACAACTCTTGTTTATCATGTTTAGCCAAACAAGATTATTATTCTGTTATTTGCTCAACGCCTACCAGCCATGGTAAGCACCCAAGAACATTATATCAAGAAAATAAGGAAGAATATGGCATAACTTATTATTCTATCATTTGCTCAACACCTACCAGCCATGGTAAGCACCCAAGAACATTATATAAAGAAAATAAGGAAGAATATGGCATAACTTAGGAGAAAGGAATAATTCAATGAGAAGCCACCTGTACATGGGCATAACACTTTTAGGATTGGTGGGGAGCAGCCAACAATGGATGGTATAGAGATGGATGTACCCATATTATTGCCAGACTTGAAAAGGGATGACGCAAAGAAGCAAGCCATGAAGCATCTATTCTATTTGAAGAACAAAAAGGGTTCAGTTCTGGATTAAAGAAGGTCGTAGCTTTAGAAGAGAACCAAATCCTCATTCTTGTGACCATCAAAGGGCCAAAAAGTTTTAGCACCATGGATGGAAAAATAAGAGTAGGTTGTAACCTGTTCCGAGCTAGACCTAGATTGATGATTCTACTCAATAAAGAAACTTTAGCTCATGCAAGGAAGGAAAGGAAAGAAACATGCTGATGAGTTTGTAGATGGATTTCAAAGATTTTTGCAAGAAGGCAAGAATCAAGAGGAAGTTGACAAATTCCCTACATTCCTCAGATCAAAAGATAAGTACTTAATATCTTTCTTCCTTGATTATTGCTTTATTTTTTCGTCAACCTGTTGTATTTTTATCTTTTGCTTGGTTATAATCGATTCTTCCATGATTTCCTAATGAGGGTTGCAGGTAGATTATGAAAGCTTCCAAGGCTCTGGTAGCAGATGAAAGCATCGGGAAGAATGAAGCAAAGTTGTGGCAAAAGGATTCTCCCAGAATTGAGCATAAACTCAACTAGAGTGATTTGTGTTCAAGAGGGAGAAATTGTACTAACATCTAGAACCATGCTAGATGACCAGATGAACTCCTAGTTCAGAGGGAGCAGGCAAGCCAATAAGTTTGAAAGGATTCCATGATGGAGGAAATTGTGCTGAAGAGAAGTTAGTGGTGACGTCCAAGTAGATCTATAAGATCAAATATGTGGTAGATGACAACATAGAGAAGTACAAAGCGAAATTGGTGGCAAGAGGGTTCTTCCAGAAAGAGGGAGAGGACTATGAAGAGACGTTTGCTCCAATGTCAGGTACAGTTCTGTTAGAACTATTATTTCTATTGTTTCCGTTGGAGATTGCATCAGATGGATGTGAAGACTGCTTTCCTCAATGGAATAATTGGGGAAGAAGTGTGCATAGTACAACTTCTGGGCTTTGAGGTACATAAGAACTAGCCTCTTGTCTATAGATTGAAGGAAGTTTTGTATGGACCTCAACCATGGTATTCTCGGATTAATGGATCCTTGATGAGTCTTGGTTGATCTTGTTATTATATGACTTGTTTTTGACGGGAGCAAAAGGACTCACGTGATAGAGGGAGCAACAATGGCAGGGGCATTTGCTTCCGAGGGAGCAGTCAAGCCCTGCTTCAGTGTCAGAGGGAGTTGACCTCTGAGTTCGAGATGAAGGATCTTGGTTGGATACATTACTTCTTGGGACTTGAAGCGTGGTAGAAGCCGGGTGAGATTTTCCTTGGTCAAAGGAAGCATATTATTACAATCCTTCAGAGATTTGGGATAATGGATAGCTAGTCCATGGCCACTCCTATGGTAACTAATATGAAGAAGTTGAGTGGTAAAGGGAGCAACCAAGATTGCCACAACAAGATCTGTTTCAGTGTTAGAGGGAGCACCCCATGAGGGTGACCGAAAAGTAACTGTGGCACAACATGTGTTGAGGTACTGGCATGGTACATTTGGATATGGATTGAGATATGTCTTAATTGGTGAAGTACAATTGCAGGGATTCACAAATTTCGATTGGGAAGGAAGTACTGAAGAGAGGAAGAGCACATCAGGATGTTTTTTCAATTTGGGTTATGTTATGATATCTTGGATAAACACGAAACACACATTTTTAGCACTTAATATTGTTGAAGCTGAGCATATTGCAACTTGTTTAGCGAGTTGTGAAGCAATGTGGCTTTAGAAGCTACTTGCAAGATTGTTTGGTTAGGTACACCGTACACGGGACAAGCATGATGATAGGTTGACAACTTGACGCACATTGAGATCATGGTACCACCACATGCGGGACATGGTACAAAATGACCAGTGAGGCTATAATGCATTTCTATGAATGAGCAGGTTGCTGACATTCTCACAAAGCCTCTGCCCCAGGATGAAGTTTGTATACTTCAAGGACAAACTTGCAGTGATTGAGAATGCTTCCCTTGATTAAAGGGAGTGTTGATGTTTTAGCATCAAGGGGTGGAGATTCTCCCTAGGTCAAGGGTATTGATCGAGAGCCATGAAATGTGGTTAGGGAGATTGGTCCAGAGAGCATCAAGGCCCGAAGTGCCCCCTTGATTAGGTTACTTTATCATATTGCTAAGGGTTACTTGGCTAGTCGGTTGAGTGAGTACCTAATAGCATCAAGCAAGTGTTTTGCCATTCAATAACATGTGACAACATGTGGGAATGGTAAATGCGTCCAGGGTTTCACCATTTGTTAGGGGGTTCTTGACATGACTCCAAGTGACGACTTGTTGAGTTGGTGACCTAGGACTAGTCTTGTTGATCCCGGTCAGAAGGTTCTGACCATATTGCCATTGGTTTTGGCTAGTGGGTGACTAGATCCATTTGCAAAGGGTATGTGTCTAGTGGGTGACTAGATCCCTTTGCATTATGTTGGTGCAGAATGCTTTCCACATGTAGTGGATGGATACATCAACATAGCTAGGTCATTCAATATTTTCTTGGGATGGGGAATTTTTTCATCAAAATGTACATCTTGTTGAGATTTTGTGTATTTGGGGTAGCATCAGTGGTGCTCTAGCTCCCAAATTTTGTGGAGGCACTAGAGTACACTTGATCTACAAGACCCAGAAAGGGATTTGGGAAATTTCATCTGGTTTGGGAGATATTTAATTAATTATTTATTTTAATGTATTTCCTAAGTCTAAACTTAAGAAAATGAAATAATTAAAGTAAATTAATTAAACATGTGATGAAATTGTCTTAAGTCACATGGGTCAAGCTTTCTTTTAATCTCAGCCATTGATTCAAGATCTTATCATTGTCGTTGGTTTCCCAACGAGAAAAGTATAAAGGAAAGGCTTGGGGTCATTTGTAAAGGCACATAGAGGTAGAGCACTGAAGCTAAGCTGAGATTCTAGGGCGGGTTTGCTAACAATTCTCAGAAGTGTTTCAGCTGTAGAGAGGGGAGTTTAAACAAAGGGGATGATCTGATCCCAGTGTTTAGAATCAACAAAAGGCAGAGAGCAGCTTCAGAAAGGCAGCTCAGAGGAGTAGGGGCTTCAGCAGGAAGAGGGCAGCAGCTGTGCAGCATAGGTGTAGCTTCAGCTATGCAGTCCCTCCCAAGGCAGCGTAAGTTAGCTGGAAACCCTCAGGGGTTATGCAGAGACCCTTAGGGGCAGCATAGGGACTGCGTCACCCAGTTTGGGGTAACACAACCCTTTCCAGGCCAGCGCTGAGGGACGCAAGGGCTGCAGAGGTTGACGTAGGGTCTTTAGGGGCAGTGCTGGGGTTTTCTAGGGCCTAATTTTGGTTGAGTTCTGTAAATCTCGTTTGAGGGTGTGGATCGGTCATTATTTTGGCTTCAGAATAGCCAGTGAGTTCTAGATCTATTTTATCTCTGTCAGGTTTTCCAGATCTGGAACCCAGATTTGCAGTATTCAGAAAACTCTTAATAATAAAACCCTCCAACAGCCAGCAGACCGATTTTCCCGCATTGGGTTTTTCCGGGGACTATTTGTCCAGAAAATCACTGTGTCACTTTGTCTATGTGTGCATGTACTTTTTCTAGATCTGAATTGGTGAAACTCTGTTATGTGTTTTGCTTCGATATTAATATGAATTTTTCAGTTAATAGCTTAATTAAGTAGGAGGAGCATAACCAGATCTAACAGTAGATTTTTGCATAATTGTAACATTCACAAATTTTCACATGGTATCAGAGCAATTGCAGATCTAGGAGGGTCACCAGCAGAAGACTGAAGGTTCTTACTGCAGAAAGCAGCAGGAAGAGCAGCAGAAGGGCAGATCTGAAGGTACAACGCAGTTTTCAGAGAAGCAGAGTTACGCAGAGGGTAGGGTGACGCAGTCTAACGCTGTCTCCTAGCAGGCCCATGCACTTACTGCGCAAAGGCAGCGTAGAGGAAGCGCTGGGATTGTCTGAAGCCGGCTAGTGTGACGCAGATCTGAAGCTGTCAGATCTAGAAGAGCCTGAAGCAGAGTTGCAGAAATTTAGAAGGTGCTGGTGGGGTTAAATTTCTGAAGTGTTCAGATTTTTAGTCTAAGCACTAGTGACAAAGAGCGGGAGGAGATCAACTTCTCAGAATGTTTCTAGCCAAAGAAACTTGCAGATTGATCAGAGGATCAAAGAGACCTGAATCATTGTTGATTTGGCAGATTTCCAAGAAGGGAAATCAGTTGTCAGAGGGAGCATAAGGTGCCTGTTTCGCCAAGGGCCTTAGATCTAGTTCTCTAGGAAAGAGAAAGGAAGCTCTGACACATTTTTGAGCAGATGGCTCCTCATGGACTGCGTGATCAGGACAGATTGGATGGCCTTTCCAACTTCTCAGTTTGGAAGGCTAGGATCCTGATAGTCCTAGAGGCATATCATCTGAGAGACCATGCAAAACAAACTCTGGCCACACCGACCGATGCAGATCTACTAAGGAAGCATAATGAAGTTGCTGGGCATGCCAAGTGGTTGATCATGGATGGAATTAAGGACCATATTTTCCCACATATAGATGAAAAGAAGACAACTAATGAGATGTGGAAGGCCTTAACTTCCCTATATGATGGAAAGTCTGTTTAGAGGAAGATTCTGTTGGAGACTTAGATGCGGTCATTCATGATGACTAAGGGAGAAGACATGGAACATTTCCTCTTCAGATTGTAGCCGATCAGAGATCAGTTGATTGCAACGGGTGCTAAGGTGGAAGATGAGCTGATGGTCAGGACTGCTCTCAACGCAGTCACAGATAGTGGGAAACCTTTGTCCAAAGTATCTTTGGGTAGAGCAAACCTCCTAGATTGGGACATTTTGTGGGCAATTCCGCGTCAAGAAGAACTTCGCAGAATCACCAAGAAGCAGTACAACTCTCGATCGAGCAAAGTAAAGAAGGAAGATGAAGAAGATGCAGCCTTGGCATCAAAGAGGCAGCTAGGAAAGAAGAAGAAGGATCTGTCAAAGATCAAGTGCTTCCAGTGTGGTGAATTAGGACACTTTGCCAGCAATTGTCCTCAGAAGAAAAAAGGACAAGGAGGCTTCTTCTTCCAAGGCTGCTATAGCGAATGATGGGTCAGAAGATGATGCAGCCATGAGCGCTCATGAACCATGAAAGTGGAGCGACATGGATCTGTAGAGGAGCTACAGAATGATTGGCGGGAGCCTTGAGCAGCTCATCTCTTGGATCACATCTGAGCTACGGGAGCCTTAAGACAGTAGCAGGACAAGTGGAGTAGTGGGTGCATAGATCATGGATGAAGCAGAGGCAGATCTGAAGGCTGGAAGGAGCAGTGCAGTGCAAATGCAACAACAACGTAGAGGGAGTAGCAGTGTAGGGGCTGATGTGACTTCAGCAGCGCAGAGCAGAGCTGCAGTAGCGTGGGGGCTTCAGGAGGACAACGCAACACAACAATAGCGTGAGGGATTTCAGCACAAGGGGCTGATGTGACTTCAGCAGTGCAGAGCTGTTGCTGTGCATCATCCTTCAGATGCCAGCACAGATCAACAGCCTATGGAGCTTCAGTGATGAGGATGCAACCCAACTGACTTGTCTTTCAAGATTGTGCAGGAGAATCAATTTTTTTCTCTCAACAACTGAAGTTGCAGTGCAACAGATCAGCAGTGGCAGTGCTATGAGTAGCATAGATGCAAAAAATTGAGAGGGAGTTGTAGTACAGATGTTGCAGTGGCAGTGTCATGGGCAGCAATACAGAATGGCAGCAACAGTGCAGAGTTGAGTGGCAGCTGGCCAAGCATCAACAACATAGAACCAGTGACCAAAATATTGTAATGCATGGTGTGATGTATTGCTAGAGCACACTCCTGATGCTAAGAGGGAGTGTTGAGATTTTGTGTGTTTGGGGTAGCATCAGTGATGCTCTAGCTTACAAATTTTGTGGAGGGACTAGAGTACATTTGATCTACAAGACCCAGAAAGTGATTTGGGAAATTTCATCTGGTTTGGGAGATATTTAATTAATTAATTATTTTAATGTATTTCCTAAGTCTAAACTTAGGAAAATGAAATAATTAAAGTTAATTAAATTAAACATGTGATGAAATTGTCTTAAGTCACACAGATCAAGCTTTCTTTTAATCTCAGCCATTGATTCAAGATCTGATCATGGCCGTTGGTTTCCCAATGAGAAAAGTATGAAGGAAAGGCTTGGGGTCATTTGTAAAGACACACAGAGGCAAAGCACTGAAGCTAAGTTGAGATTCTAGGGCGGGTTTGCTAAGAATTCTCAGAAGTGTTTCAACTGTAGAGAGGGGAGTTTAGACAAAGGAGATGATCTGATCCCAGTGTCTAGAATCAACAAGAGACAAAGAGCAGCTTCAGAAAGGTAGTGCAGAGGAGTAGGGGCTTCAATAGGAAGAGGGCAGCAGTTGCGCAGCGTAGGGGCACCTTCAGATACGCAGGTGTTGTGGAGACCCTCCCAGGGTAGTGTAAGTCAGCTGGAAACCCTCAGGGGTTACACAGAGACCCTCAGGGGCAGCGTAGGGACTGCATCACCCAGTCTAGGGTAACACAACCCTTTCCAGGCCAGCGCTGTGGGACACTGGGCTGTAGAGGCTGACGCAGGGGCTTCAGGGGCAGCGCTGGGGTTTCTAGGGCCTAATTTTGGTTGAGTTCTGTAAATCCCGTTTGAGGGTGTTGATCAGTCATTATTTTGGCTTCAGAACAACCAGTGAGTTGCAGATCTATTTTTTCTTTGTCGGGTTTTCCAGATCCGGAACTCAAATTTGTTGTATTAAAAAAACTCTTAATAATAAAACCCTCCAGCAGCAAGCAAATCGGTTTTTCCGCATTGGGTTTTTCTGGGGACTATTTGTCCAGAAAATCACTGTGTCACTTTGTCTATGTGTGCATGTACTTTTTCTAGATCTAAATTGGTGAAAGTCTGTTATGTGTTTTGCTTCGATATTAATTTGAAATTTTCAGTTAGTAACTTAATTAAGTAGGAGGAGCATAACCAAATCTAATAGTAGATTTCTGCATAATTGTAACATTTAGAAATTTTCATAGATCTGAGGAAGTCAAAGAGAATACTTCCCTAGCTAAGAGGGGGTGTTGAATTTTTGGTAGTTGCGAGAGGTATTCTCCAACTACAAATCAACACTAAAGAAAAATGAAAAAGAAGAAATTTAAAATTTAAATTTTGTCTCCAAAAGTAAGGTCGGCTCCAATTACTTAAGTCGGCCCAACACTAAGAGATGTGTCCCTTGAGGCACCTTAGATCACTATAAAGGAGTCACTTGACCTTCTCTATTTGACACACAATTCATATCATCTCTTATGAAGAAGAAAAAGGAAGTGAATCACAGAGCTTTAGGAAAGGATAAATTTGTCTCAATGAAGCACGAGTAGCATCAAATGAAGGTCAAATGATCAAGGAGTAAGTCTATTTGGTTTAGGGTTGAAAGAAGGGTTTTTCTGTTTGCTAACAAAAGTTATGTTTGGTGCCTAGGAGGGTCGAATCCTTAAGAAAGTCTGCAACAGGAGAGCTACAGGCTGGGCCGTAGGCTAGCCTGGGGTACTGAAAAGGCCTCAGGACTGTTCTGCAGTAGGGCCGAGAGGCCTTATGTGGGAGAAAAGGAGGCCGAAAGCCTCAGACCGGTGACAGCAGCAGGCCAGGCCAGTAAGAATACTATCAAGTGGGACAAAAGGCTGACAGTTCTTTGGTCTAGCCCTAGAAATTGTCAGGTTAACTTATGAAAATTAGAGTGTATTTTTGATGAATTGAATAATTTCTCTTAAGAAAAAATTGTTGGATTTTTCCCCAGTTAGGATTTTCCTACAGTATAAATTTGTCTCTTGAGTTTGGATTTCTCTTCATGATCCTATTGTCATTATTGAATTGTAGTTGAGATTTTCTATGTATAATTTCTTAATGATGAATGTGACATAAGATGGATTAATTAAGAATTCAATGGAACTTAATTATCATACTAGAAGATCATGAAAAATCAACATGAGGGAAGGGGTAATTGTTAAAGTTGGTAACTAGGGCTAAATTCCACTTTGAACAAATCATTTGATGGAGATAATTATTGCATTGAATTCCTCTTTTTGAGAGGACCAAAATCAACCTAAATATCATCAAATTTGGACAAGGAAAAATATGTTTTTGAGGCCAAGCCCACACATGTGCAAATTGTCATGTTCGACCACATCATCATGTAGGTTCATGAAGCCCAATGGACATATCTTTTGACCCTCAATGACTTGTATAAATAAGAGAGACCTCAAACCTCATTTGGCATTATCACAACTCATCATTTCTCTCTCCTCATATAATTGGGTTGTACAAATTGAAGGAGCATCTCTTGTTTTCTCACACGTGTGGCTGAAAGAGGATGAATTACAGAGGCCAAATTTCAGGATTTGTTGTGGGGTTTGACCAATGTTGACCAAGGCTATTTTGACCTCCTTTGACTGCGTTTTTGTGCCAAAATCTCTGTTTTGGAGGGCTGCATTAATTGGCATAGAAACTGAGGTTTTCTGGGCTTGTTGACCAGGCTGACTGCAGGATAGAAGTGCAAACTTTGACCAATTTTGACCACTGTTTTTTTGACTGTTTTGGGCTGACTTTTACCAACAAAGAAGGCCGAGATTGACTGGGTTTGACCGAGCTACGTTGTGGACTGTTTGTTGCTGTGTTGATCAACTTTGACTTTCTGGTTAGGGAAAAATTTGATTGCTGTTGACTGCAGATTTGATAGGGTTGTTTTGACTATGATTTGGCAAGTCAATTATGACGAGTTTGCACTAGTATTCTCTCTCTCTGCTGAACATTTGATATAATAATAAGAAGAATTGATCAAAGGGTTTTCCCCATCTTGGGGTTTTTTCTCGCCAGTCGCCAAATCTCGGTGTTCTCTTGTCTTGGCTTGTCTGATGCTTTTATTGTTCATGTTCTATCTACAATTTTTGTCAATGTGATGATTAGTGTGATTGCTGTTGAAAATTAAATTGGAAATTGTCATTGGGCTAACTAAAGGACATTGAAGAAATTGATGCAAGCATAGATGATACCATTGTTAACTAAAATGAACATGGTATTAGAGCCCAGGTGAAGACAAATCCCAAGCAAGAGAGAAAAGCAATCACTAAGAGATCTGTTGGACAAGTCTCAATGACTTTTACATCCTACTTCAAGACTGAGGACAAGTTCAATGACAAATTTGACTATCATGCATGGAAGATGACTTTGGACTTGACTTTGGAGGAGCATGAAGTATTGGACTATGTGCAGGGAAAAGTGGTGGAGCCTCCTTCAAATGCATCGACTGTTGCTAAAGCGAAGTATAGAAAAGGTCAGGTCAAAGCAAAGAAAATTTTGATTGACTCAATTCAAAATCATTTGGTTGCCTATGTTTATGATTTGGGAACTTCTAAAGAAATTTATGATAAGCTGGTTGGGTTGTTCAAAGTGAATAATGCAAGTCAAATCCTCTTTCTCAAGAACAAGTTGAAGGATATCAAGATGGATAAAAGGGAGTCTATCCAATCCTACTTCATGAGAATGACTCAAATACAAAATGATTTTCTATTGGAGAAGTTATTTCTGACAGGGAACTCACTCTCATTGCACTTGGATGTCTTTCAAGACCATGAGATGTATTTACTACCACCATTCTCAACAATGAAATGATACTTGGTTTAGATGCACTTAAGAGGAAACAAGGACGATGGAGAGAGATAAACCCTCCAATGGAATGAACCTATTTCCTTCTCTGGTCATGCAAAAAGGAAGAATAATTTTGGTCCAAGGAGACAGGATCAAGGATCTAAGAAGGGATTCAAAGAAGGAAGAAAAGGAAGTTGCTACAATTGCAATAGGTTCCACCACTATCTTAGAGAGTGTCCTCACAAGAAGAATCCTCCAAGGGATGATGACAACAACAACAATAATTTCAAAGGCAATGTCAATCAAAGGAACAATAGGATCAACAACAAAGGAAAGAGGAATGCTCCTGTTGCTCGAAATGGAAATGGTCGACCTCCCAAAAGGACAAGAAATGCCAGGTATGATGAAAATAGTGTTGTAGAAAAACAAGATGAGTTTTATCTTATTTCTACTATATGGACTACCTCTCCTCTGGATACTTTGGATCATTGGTTGATTGATAGTGGAGCCTCAAGGCACTTCACTGGATACAAGGAGGCCCTTTCAAATTTAGTTGAAAAGAAGACTAATCTAAAGATCATACTTGGAGATAATGCCACCAACCCCGTGAAAGGAATAAGTACTATCAGAAGTATTGTATGTGCTTGATTTGAAGAACTTGGTGTCTATTTCTGCGATGGAAGATAAAGGCTTCAAAGTAGCATTCATTGATGGAAAGGTACATATTTGGCAAAGACATCCCAAAGATGCATTTACTCTTGGATTTAGGGTTAATGGTCTCTATCAAGTTAGAGGACGTGCTTTGAGATATTTAGCAAGTGATACTTCTCTTCAATGTAAATTATGGCACTGGAGATTTGCCCACTTACATTACAAAGCCTTACCTGGGGTAAGAAAGATGTTCACAGGGAATACTCAAATTTAATATGAACCTTGAAGGAGTTTGTCAGGGATGTGCAGCTGGGTAACATTCAAAGGGACGATTCCCTTATAGTGAAAACCAGACAACTGATATTCTTCAATTGGGCCATTTCGACCTATCTGGGGCCTTGCTCGTAACCTCATTGGGAGGATACACATATCATGCAATATTTGTGGATGACTTCTCATGCAAAAAATGGATCTATATCTTGAAGAGGAAGGATGAATTGTTCAAATGGTTCTGTTCTTTCAAAGCATTGGTGGAGAATCAAATAGGGAAGAAGATCAAGATATTGAGGACTGAAAATGGAACTGAATATGAATAAAATGAATTCAATGAATTTTGTAGAGAGGTTGGATTTAAGAGGGAGACAACTGTTCCATACACTCCTGAGTAGAATGGATTTATTGAAAGGAAGAATCGAACAATCATGGAAGCCACCAGTGCCATGCTCCATGATCAAGGTCTACTGAAATTCTTTTGCGGAGAAGCCGCCAACACTTCTGTATATGTTCAAAATAGGAGCCCTGATCAAGCATTGGATTTCAAGACACCCGAAGAAGCCTTCGCTGGTAAGAAACTTGATGTTTCTCATTTTAGAATCTTTGGTTGTTCAATATATTTTCATGTGCCTAAGGAGAAAAGAAATAAGCTGGAAGCTTCTGGGAAGAAAGGTATATTCGTCGGCTACAGAGAAAATTCAAAGGCATATAGAATCTATGTGCTTGATTAAAGAGATGTGGAAGTAACTCGTGATGCCACCTTTGATGAAGATACTGCCCTTTGGAAAGCTAGAGATCTCCCTATCCCAAGGAAGGATGATGATGTTGTCGAAAAACAGGATGAACCTCCGACAGATGAGCGTATGCCTGATGGGTCTTATTGATCCACCTCATGGTGATCCCTCTACCACAAGGAAACGTCCTCTATGGCTCAAAGATACTCTCGAAGATGCTAAAAGACATATTGCTCCAAGAGGGACATTTCGTGAAAGTAAGAAGCCGAACAGGTATCAAGGTTTTTTGGTTGCTATGAGTACTATTGTTCAAGCTGAACCTTGCACGTTTGAAGAAGTTGTAAAGCACCAAGTTTGGAAAGATGTAATGAATGAGGAGTATGAGTCAATCATGAAGAATGATGTCTGGGATGTGGTGCCTAGACCCAAGGACAAGTCTGTGGCCACTTCTAAATGGCTTTACAAAATTAAACATGGAGTTGATGGGAGTGTTGAAAAATATAAGGCCAGGTTCATTGCTTGTGGCTTCTCTCAAAGGAAGGAGTGGACTATGACAAGATATTTGCACTGGTTGCCTGATATACCACTATCTGATCTATTATTGCTCTCGCTGCCAATCAAGGATGGAGCCTACATCAAATGGACGTCAAAACTTCTTTCTTGCAAGGCTCGCTTAAGGAGGAAGTCTACTTGGAGCAACCTCAAGGGTTTGAAGTACAAGATTGAAGGACACATGTATGCAGGTTGAAGAAAGCTCTCTATGGGTTGAAGTAAGCCCCTAGGGCTTGGTATGAGAGGGTTCTCAATTATCTTGTGAAGCTGGGATTTACAAGGAGCTATGCTAATCCTAACCTATACTTCAAGGTTGAAAAGGGCATGCCTCTTATTTTGGTTGTTTATGTTGATGATCTCTTTTTGACCGGTGCAAACCCTCTCATTTATTAATGCAAGAGGGAGTTGACTTCCGAGTTTGAGATGAACGACCTAGGTCTGATGCATTACTTCCAAGACCTGGAGGTCTGGCAAAGCCAGGCGAGATTTTCCTTTCTCAAGGAAAATACATCGCGAAGCTGCTAGAGAGATGTGGGATGGTGGAATGCAAGTTTGTGTCTACTTCAATGGAACTCAACTTCAAGAAGCTATGTGGAAGTGTTGCTGGGCCCGAATTGGCAAACCCTTCTGAGTATAAACAACTTGTGGGGGCCCTGTTGTTCTTGGTAAACTCCCGCTCGGACATATGCTTCGCGATAAATACTTTGACCTCATCACATAAATTGTGTTGCTGCAAAGAATCTCTTAAGATATCTTCATGGTAGTATCAACTATACCCTGAGATACACTGTCGGGATTTTGAGGCTACATGGATATTTTGTTGCTTACTGGGCTGGCAGTTTGGTGGATACAAAGAGCACATCAGGATGTTGCTTCTCATTGGGGTTTGCTTCGATTTCTTGGATGAGCAGGAAGCCGAAATCGATTGCTCTAGGCATCATTGGGGCCAAATACATTGTAACTAGTATGGCCTATTGTGAAGCTGTTTGGTTAAGGAAGCTCTTTAGTGAGCTATTTGAGCATGTGCTAGATACCACTGTGATCTACTGCGATAACCGGAGTGGGATTCTCCTTTCAGAGAATCTCGTGTTCCACGACTGCTCCAACAACATTGATATTAGGTACCACCTTATCAGGGATATGGTACAACAAGGAGCAGTAAGGCTGAACACATCAGGACTGATGAGCAGGTTGTTAACATCCTCACGAAGCCCTTGGGGAAGGTCAGATTCTTAGCCTTCTGAGAGACTTAGATTCGTGGAAGGACCCTCCCATGAGGGCCCCGCTTGAGTTCGAAATTGAGCTCTGGGAGCTCCTGGGGGCTTGGGGTACTTCTTGGAGCTATGAGCGACCACAGGGTGAGTGCTTCACCTTCCCCTATAGGTACGCTGTTTATAGGGTGAGTGGTTCACCTTCCCCTGTGATACCCCATGATTATATATGTGAGAATAGGGTGAGTGGTTCACCTTCCCCTATAGCTGATGATACATGCATAGGATGAGTGGTTCACCTTCTCTCGTGGATGCCCCACTATACATCCTATCCATGTAGTTGGAGACTCATGGGAAGTACCTCTCATCTGGCCAATGAGTTGGGAAAAGAGGATAGGGACCATAGCACTACAGAAGGATGCATCGTGTACTGCAATATTCCCTATGTCTAGGATGCATGATGTTCAACAACTTGATCACTTAGGATCAAGTCTGATTGGGGTTCTACCCCTGGTTATCTGGATTGACTTTTGTCAGTGGAGAGTGTTAAGGTCTTGTGACTCACTCTCGATCGATTCTTCTTCATTATCTATATCGGTGTTTAGCAGAGTTGAGACAAGATGCAAAGATCGTTCATGATGACAGGATGGCATGATGATCGATGGGCAAATATTGGCAGGTGGAATTCTCCCTAGTTGAGAGGGAGTGTTAAAGTTGGAAAATAAGGCCAAATTCCTCTTTGAACAACTCATTTGATGGAGATAATTATTGCGTTGAATTCCTCTTTTCGAGAGGACCAAAATAGACCTAAAAATCATCAAATTTGGATAAGGAAAAATATTTTTTTGAGGTCAAACCCACACATGTGCAAATTGTCAAGGTTGGCCACATCATCATGTAGGTTCATGAAGCCCAATGGACATGTCTTTTGACCCTCAACGACTTGTATAAATAAGAGGGACCTCAAACCGCATTTGGCATTTTCACAACTCATCATTTCTCTCTCCTCATCTGATTGGGTCTTACAAATTGTAGGAGCAACTCTTGTTTTCTCACACGTGTGGCTAAAATAGGATGACCTATAAAGGCTGAATTTTAGGATCTGTTGTAGGGTTTGATCAACGTTGACCAGGGTTATTTTGACCTCCTTTAACTGTGTTCTTTGTGCCAAATTTTTTGTTTTGGAGGGCCGCATTAATTGGCACAAAAAATGAGGTTTTCTGGGCTTGTTGACAGGGCTGATCGCAGGATAAAGTGCAGACTTTGGCCAAGTTTGACAGTCGCTTTATTGACTATTTTGGGCTAACTTTGACCAACAAAGATGGCCGAGTTTGACAGGGTTTGACCGAGCTACATTGTGGATTGTTTGTTGTTGCGTTGACCAACTTTGACTTTCTAGTTAGGGCATAATTTGACTGCTGTTGACTGTAGATTTGATAGGGTTGTTTTGACAGTGATTTGGCAAGTCAATTATGACTTTGACTTTGTACTATTGTATTCCTCTCTCTGCTGAACATTTGATATGATAATAAGAATTGATCAAAGGGTTTTCCCCACCTTGGGGTTTTTCCCTGGCATTCGCCCAATCCTAGTGTTCTATTGTCTTGGCTTGTATTCTGCTTTTATTGTTCATGTTCTATCTACAGTTTCTATCAATGTGATTGCTATAGGAATTAAATTGGAATATTCATTGGGCTAACGAAAGGACATTGAAGAAATTGATGCAAGCATAGAACATACCATTGTTAACTAAAATCAATAGTAACTTATGCCTCCTCGTTTGCTTCCTCCTTACATCTATACACTCAGGATGTTGGACCTCCATTAGCTGGACACATGGCTATGGCACCTCACCTTGAATCCTTTCCCATTCTGCAACTACCATTTTCACCCACTTATTTATTGATGGGCTAACTTGAGATATGTCTCTTCTCCTTAGCAAATGGAAACACCTAAAAGTGTTATCCATCTAACCATCCCTAACACATGAGGTAACTTGTTTACAGGACTTGATCTAGTTAGACGCTTGATGGTAAGCTTTGTGTGAAGCATACTTGTGCCCCTGACATTAGGTATGGTCCATTATGATGCATTTATGGTTGTTGACCCTAACGACTATTGATTTTAGTTGATCTTAAGAGGGTTTTGTTAGATGGTTTTGTCATAGCAGCAGGGGCCTCTTGAGAGATGATTATTGTCCTTCTCAACAACATTCCAGAGGTCGTTTTACCCATTCCAGAGAGCAAATGTGACCTTGTTGATGCAACATTGCCCACCTTGTTGATGCAACATTGCCCACCCAGAGAAGAGCATTGGGCTATATGATGGTTCCACATGGTGCTTGACACTCTAAAGTACCCTCAAATGTTGAAACGTTGAGCCGGTGAATCCTGGTGTTGGATTTATTGATGATGTGCCCAGTGGACCCAAGATGCCCCTAGGATGGCCTTGACACTGTTTAATGGGAAACACTTGATCTAGAGTCTAGATGATGTTGGTAATCCTTGAGATGACAATGGAGGGCTTGCATATCACCTTGGAGCCCCAATGCTTGAGAGATTTGATGCCATGCCACCCCATTTCCTCTTGTAAGGGCGACATAGGGCACTTGTTGGACATGGCATCTTAGCATGGAGATACTTTTGATGTCTTGTACATGATTGTTGAGCACTTCTTGGAATATGGAATACCTTTTTGCCCTTACCTCACATCATGGCTTATTGAGCTCATTTGGAGGGTGATGTCACACTATCAGAGCATTTATTCCCACACATGTGGGATTTAATGGTATTTTTGTTTTGTTTTTGAGCTTTGAGGTTGGATTGTAACCTCTTTCTTGTGAAACCATGGAAAGTAAACTTGTCTTTAGGGATTTTAGACTTTAGTTAATTTTATTTGTAGAGTGGGGGAAGGGTCATATAAATAGAGCCTCCTCCTCAATTTGTTATTCATTGCCATACATGTGCATTCAACCTCTCTGAGAAGAGTGCGAGTTAGTTGTCTTTTTCAGTACTTGGGCATAATGTGAGATTTTGTGGATGAAATTTGCCTTGGATGTGATTTTTGGCTTGAGACACTATTCTAGGATTGAAAGAAGAGCTATTGTGGAAGAATCTTGTAATTTTATTGTTGATTTTTAATATTTTAAACGCTTTAAATGTTTTAAGTAGGGTTTCTATTGCTCCATGACTAAATGCTCATTATTGGTGGAACTTTGCTTCATTATTGCATGTAGAATTATCTTCTCCATAACCTATAAGGAAACTCCTAGTCTGTAAACCTTATAATCAATTTCTGCCCTCACAAAAATATAACTAGGTTTTTACAAGCGGATGTCCTAGTGCATCCCCCCTTACTTGAACAAGGTCCTTGATATTTTCTTCCTTTAAAACTCCATTTTTCCATTGTAGGTTAAGGCACTAGTCTATAAGTGTGTTGATCACCTTAAAATCAAATTAAAGTCTCTTTAACTCTACCTCTTCTAGACAACTAGCGCAACTGCTAGGGTTTCAAAGGCTGATTTGTGTTTAAAGTGTTACTTTATTGCATGGGAGTGGCTCTTAATTGTAAGATAATTTGTGTGCACCATAATAAATAAAAATATATCTTCATAAATTGCCTTGCAATCTTAAATATGGCTGACGTCATCCCTTATTTATTGCTATTACACACATCTAACAACCTTAAAACCATCTCGTTTTCATTAGCCCTACTCTATATTGGAAATCCTTAGTTCCTTTCATGTTGAAGATAATTTTAAGGATTTTTCTCAGGCTATTATATGCCATTACATGCCCTAATAAAGAAAATCAAACAAACCCTAACTTATAGCAACATTGCCATAGGTCTAATTATAGTGAGCTTGAGTCAGTCTTGAAAATATTAGTCATCTTAGGTCTTGCCACGCTCTTAATCTATCTCTAGACTTCTAAATAAGTCACCTTGAGCCATAAGCTTAGAATACCTTATAGATGGCATAATGAAGCCTACCTTGTGGTTGAAATCCAACTGAATAGTAAGACAAAGGTTGTTGAGGTGACTGTGGCAACCCTTCCTCATTGTTGCCATAGGGTTTGGCCCTTGCCTTGTGAATCACTTCAAAAGCCCTGATAGATTTTGCAGCAACAAGTCCATCCCTCACCATGAAGTGCTCAACATAGAAGGCCATCTTTGGATGTAACCCACCTTGAGGGTTTATCCAAGTGACTTGTATATATCACTTGTAGATATCCTCTCGGATGATTGTGTTAATCTTCTATTTGGATGGTAAAAGGTGACCGGGTGCACGTAGGTAATATCTAAACGAAGAAAGGTGGTCCACCATAATACCAATAGTAACAAAGCGATTATCGAGCCGAAGGACTAACCACTGTAATGGACTTTGATGAACAATAGACTGAGTATGGATAACGGTTGAGTCCCTTTGTTGTACTTGCGAAGCTCTGAAGATGGTGTAGAAGTGAGATGAGGCCAAACATTGTCTCAAGTCAAAATGGGAGAGCGCCAAACTCTGCGAAGATGATGGGCCAAGGAATTGTCTACTTGCACCTAATGAGGCGGGGAAGGAGAATGAGCTATACTGTCGCTTTTGAAGACCGATTAGACTCTAATAAACCAAGTCCCCAGACCTTAGAGTCATATAAAATTGTGGGTTGCACAAGAGTGCCCATGAGTGACATCTTGGACAAAATGTCCTAAAAATGGTTTTGGAAACACTTCCTCTGAAGGATGGTAGGGAATCATATCCCTTGTTAACTCATGGCTAGTGTTCGTGGCATAGATTGAAGTGAGGCCCCGTGAAGAGAACTCCCAAGTATATGTGAAAGTGATCTCAATCTCATCCTCTCTGAGTAGAGGGATCAATCACCACTTGAATAATACAACTTAAAATATGCCTATTCACAGGCAAGGGTAACCTGTCACCATTCAAATGTTTCAAATGGAAAGAATTAATCTAGTTTTTCCATGTATCTAGCCACAAAATTTCGAATTTTCCATGCATTTCGGGTTTCTCCTTTTGTTTATTCCACATCAAGACGAAGTCTTCAATTTCAAATAGTCTTTCACGTGCTCTCCTATTGAAGGTAGCCTTTGTCTTCTCTTGAACCTCAATCAATTGATTGAAGGGTCTCCTACAATTTTCCTCAAGTTTTTATCAATTGATTAAATCATACCTGTAGAGTGCTTGGTCAAAAGTAATGTGCTCCAGCAATTGGTACACAAGAATGTTCAAGTGGATAGGTAGCTTGACATCCTACCCTAATACAAGCTAAAAAAGACTCGTATTGGTGGCTTGCTTCTTGGTGGTTTCATTTGTACACATGGCATATTTTATTTACCATCCCAATTTCTCTTGTTGTGATCCTCTACTTTCTTGATAATTGTCATAAGGTTTTTGTTACTTGGCCAATCCATTGCCTCGCGGGTAATAATTCAAGAAATGGGATAATACAATCTTATAATTGAAACATAGCGTGGACAACTTAGTGGAACTAAAAGCTTTAGAATTACTAGACATGATCTTGGCCAACATAACAAACCTTATGATGAGCTTTTATTGGACAATCTTTTCAATGGCTTTCTTCGTGGGAATGGTCTCAATCCATCTAGTAAAATAATCATTCATTGTCAAAATCTGTTGGTGGCTTGCTTCTTGGTGGTTTTATTTGTCCACATGCCATATTTTATTTACCTTCCTAGTTTCTCTTGTTGTCACTCTTGACTTTCTTGATAATTTCCATAAAGTTTTTATTACTTGGCCAATCCATTTCCCTGTGGGCCTTGTTACCAGAAACAGGACGATAGTCACCGTTTCCGGAAAAAAAATGCACTAGAAATGCAACGACATGGAAAATGTTGTTTTCTCCGACCGTTTTTGTTCACAAGAGCATAGAGGATATATTTTATTTTGAAGAAATAACATGTACTTTTCCATATGTTCAAGCTCAGTTCACGGTAGTTCGTTCCTTTACAGTTCGTTCTCAGCTGTGTATTTTTGCTCTTTGCATATATTTATTTAATAGTCAAAAGGCGTATGGCCATTCAGTTGCCAGAATGTTGATCTTAATGTCTTTTCTTAGCGTTTTGGCCTAGCTTATTGCACGTCTTGTTTTTCATTGGCCCTAACCCTGGGACGAAAAAACAATCTGTTTAGCTTGAAATTCATATCTTATATCTAATATAGTGGAAACTTTTTTCCTTTCTTTGATATTTTATCAAATATTTGCTTCTATTTAGGATGTATATTAGTAAAACTCATAGCTGAAACATAATTCCATATATGGTTTAAGAAGTGTACATTCAATTGCAAATTCTACTTATTGTTTCCCTCTGAATGGTATATCTTGGTCTTGGGTGACTTATATA
This sequence comes from Pinus albicaulis, assembly GCA_034641835.2. Lineage (NCBI taxonomy): Eukaryota > Viridiplantae > Streptophyta > Pinopsida > Pinales > Pinaceae > Pinus > Pinus albicaulis. The sequence goes on from CM076580.1 coordinate 509,664,042, forward strand.
TATACAATCCTTTGAAATTACCACACACAATAGCAGGAAGGCATAAGAAACAATAATTAGCAGGAGGCATAAAGATGTATATACTTAATGGTCAATTTTCTAAGCATCAATTTGAGATAAACATTACTCAAATTATTTAGTCTTTTAATTAAATTTGGATGTAAATTTAGTTGAAATTATATTGAAATTAAAACTAAATTTGTGTTTTTCATATTTTTGTTTTTTTTTTCTCTCTCCTCGTTTCTTGAGTGTGAAACCTCCAAACTACGTTTCTCGTACAATTGTCGTTTCTCGTTTAATTTCCCGTTTCTCATTTCTGGTAACATAACCTCTGGGTAATAATTCAATACAATTCCATAATTGAAACATAACGTGGACAATTTAGTGGAACTAAATTTTTTAGCATTATTAGTCATGATCTTCATTGGCATACCAAACCTTGTTATAATCTTTTCTTCAATAAAATCCATGACAATTTTTTAGTTGCTTTCTTTGTGGAAATGGTCTTAATCCATCTAGTAAAATAATCACTTATCGTCAAAATCTATTTGTGGCCACTGTTGGAGTTCTCGTTGAATATTCCAATGAAATCCAAACCCCATTATTGAAAAGGTGCCTCTACCACCATCGATTGCAATGGCAAGGTAGCCAAATGTTTCTTCCGATTGAAGAACTTACATGATTGGCACACTAACATACAAACAAGTGTATGTTAGTGAATAGCATGGGCCAATAGTATGCCGCTCTAAATATTTAATGTGCTATGGTACAAGCATTGAAATGACCCCCACAGGACCTTGAATGGAACTTCACCATAAGTTTCTTAGATTCCTCGCTCACACATCTTAGGATGAGGCCACCAGGGTCCCTCCATCCTAGACCATCTTGGATAAAATAGTACTCCATAGCACAAAGTGTAAGATCTTGTCTCTTGTGCCCAACTATGTGACCAGTACATGAAAAATTCTCGAGAAAATATACAATGTTCACATACCATTCATCTCTTTGTAGCTCCTCAATCACCTAGAAACCATATCAATAAAATTCAGGCTAAGGCTTTCTCATTTCCCTCAACTAATATCATTGCTAGGCCTTGCCCCTCCACTATTTTTGTGGGCTTAATTAAAAGATCATATTCTTGTATCTCAGATACCCACTTTCCTATGGTGCCTGTTGCCTTAAAATCTGGCAAGTCTTGTATAGGGTAACCTACAAGGAAAAAATAATACAAAGGGACAACAATGAGGTGTGGCCCATTGCCACCACAGCTACTACCTCCTGCTCTTTATGGAATTTCACCAATGGGAGGCATCTCTTTAGAGAGGCCACTTATGAAAGATATGCTAAATTCAAGGATTAAGGTGATAAGAGAGTCTTATAGAGGACAACTCTTCTCAAGGACAAGGCTCGATAAGCCAAGAAAGACAACTTGCATCGTCTAATAAGGCCTTATTAGTGCACCATTGATATAGGGCTTGAGGGATAACAAGCCAAATAGATTCACCTAGAATCAAAAGGCCAAGAAAAGGTTTCCCAACAATAAATATTAGCAATTAAATGGACCAAGAAACCTTCAATAAGCCTCCAAGTTGAATCCTAGGGCAAAGTATATCTAGGCTAAGAAAATTTTACCTTAGAATGGATGGATTGGCCACTAAATAGAGTTGATTTTGAGCCAATCGAGGCTCCTATCAATGCTGAATCCTTCCACAAGTCAAAATTCAAGACCTATGTCAAATCAGACCCTAACCCTAGCTAGCGACTTGACCTTAAGATGATCGAAGATTATAAAAGAGAGAAAGAAGTTGAAGTTTAGGGTTGAATTTGTGCGTGATCACGAAAATGACAATACTAGTGCCTAGTCCTTGGGATGATGGAGTCCATGGAGGTGAAACATTGGATAAATAAGGGAAAGGAGTAAGGGAATTTTGAAGCCCTAGCTCAAAACCCTAGCTTTCAATTTTGTGAAGGATCAAGGTCACTTGGGTGAGCTATTCCAAAGATACACCAAGGGGATTTCCATTCACATTTCATACATGAGTAATGCATGCAATGGCATTATCTAGATTCTATACAATTGATCCTCAAAAATAAATGCCACAATAGAAAAACCCTAGATAACAATGCATTCCATACATTAGACATAAGATCAAAGATTTATCAAATACAAGGTTTACATACAAGACAAAATGCATGAACAATCCTTTATTTATCCAAAGTAACATCTCTAATGCCATGAAATAACTCCAATATGCCAAAATACACCATAGTCACATCTCCACAAGAATCCAAGATGCTGAAATCTTTAAGAGGTCGAAATTATGTCACAAGTGATGATGCTGAGATACAATGATCCTCTCCTCTATTTATATGAGGATGACTACTAATTAGCCTAATGACACCCCTAAAATAAGTTTGATGCCACAATGTACTTGGGTTACAAGCCAACCCACTAACTTTATGCAAATATGCCCTAAGTAGCTCACATGTGTGAGCCATAAGCTCTCTAGGGCTGACATTATCCAATGAAAAGGGGCTCCAAATGGCATGTCCATGGGTGATGAGGTGTCCAAAGTGGTGTAGAAGCATGTCAAGTCCATGATTTGAGGGTTGGCCTTCAAATCCACCTCATTGCCTCTTATGGGGTCTCAAGATCCAGCTAAGGCACCACAAAGTAGTCTCCATGGGTCTCCAATTGCTCAAAGTGGCCTCCTCTGCTCCAATGCTTCTCGGGTGCAACAAGCCCTCCCCTAGTCTCTCGAGGTTATACCATCCTCGTCTAGGCTTAGAAGCCGCTACCATCCATCAATTGGTGCCAAGTGTTATGAATATAATTCATAATAAAATAATAATAAATATAATGGTAAATGTAATAATAAATAATAATTCATTAACTAATGATTAGTTAGTTAGTGATGAAGAGGCATGTCTTAGAGACATAGCCATTCGTGAAAGGGCACCTGCCTAGGGGTATATAAGCAGACCCTCATTCTCATTTGTAATCATCCTATCATCAATTTTTATATAATATACAATTTACAATTTCTATCCTACATTGAATGTCTTTGTTTACGAAGTATTTTAATACTTCCGCTACGTATACGACTGTTAGTCACTACAATTGGTATCAGAGCTTCGTCTGATCCGCCCTTTGGCCATCCACTCATCATCAACTTGGTTGTCGTCATAATCGAAGCGTTTCGCTACACTAATGTTGGAGATTCTCAATTCCACCGGTTCGCCGGCAAACCTTTGGCCATAATAAAAATTTGAAAAAAGAGAGGGAGAATTTAAAAATAAAAAATAAAAACGAAGAAATATATATATATATATATATAGAAAAAAAAATTGTTACAAAAAAAATAATAAAAAAAAAAATCAATAATTTTTTTTATTAAAAACATATAAAAAAATAAAACCAAAAATAAAATTGGGCGCAAGCCACACCATTCAAACGTTGGGCTGACGCAACGCCACAACAAGCCTCAGCCACCGAGCACGTGCAACATCCTACTCTTCTGCTGCGAGATTCTCGACTGTCATCTCCTTCGCGATAGACAACCTTCCGCAGTTGTCCCATCTTTTGCAGTCGACAACCAATCTGCTGCGCATACCATTGTTGGTTGTTCCACCAAGGTTGGCGTAGTGGCATGTTGGGTCTAGCTGTGTCATCTTGAAGAATCATCAAATTTGGTACAAAGTAATCTAAAATCTTGGGTGCAGGAGGTGCCTTTGGAAGTGTCATCTAATGCTATTGCTAGGAGGTCCAAGAGTTTCGACTCTCAACACTTCACTTGTTTGTGCCAATATACTTCTTTGGAAGGCATGGGTACCTGTGGAGAAGGTGTCCAAGACCCATGCTGCTGAACCTTTGACAATAACGACAGAGATTCTAGTGAAAGCTGTTAGGACTCCGCCAGTTCTTCGAAGGCTGAAAAGGAGAATGACAAAGGTAACCACAAACCACTTTGACCTAGTAGCTAGCTCTACCAGGCTGAGAGGGCTCTCTCTATGAGATCACAATCAAGGATTGACTTTGATATGAAGGATATTAGGCTAGATATGATAGGCTCAGGTAGGATTTGAGTGTTTTAGGGTTTGATGCTAAATCAGGGATGAAACCAAGTAGCTAGGTCCAAGTATCAAAAGGGTTTACAGCTGCAAAAATATAAAGGAGCAAGGTAGAAGTGGATTTATGATGGATTTAGGGTTTGTAGGTATGGTGGTGAGTCTGAAAAAGTAGAGGGATTTAATGAGAGCATGTTCAATCATGAATTCATTAAACTGGAAGCATTAAACACAAATGACATTTCCATATAAATAGAGCTAAATTAATAGAATTCTCCCTATGAACTGTAAGGAAAGCCACTGAAGATACAAGATATGGAAAGAGGAGCTATATATCATTCAATAAAGACTATAATAGAGAAAAGACATGATCATAAACTCACTGCACATGAATTCCTAGATAATAGCTGCAACTGCATCCTTTGATTTATGAATATGAAAGTGAAAGTACAAGCTACAAGATTACAATCCTCTAATGTCCAACCAGTGAAATGACTCTGAAAATGATAGCTATAGACCAAAACAACATCTCCCGTCTCTCAGGGGTCGAATCCATTAGTTGTGGAGCTGATTACATGATATGCTCAACAAAACCTTAATGTCTAGTGAAGGTCAAACAATTCGCCTCATCATAGGAAACTAGATACATTTGACAAAAATTACATTAACAAGCATGTATCTACCCTATTTCACTATTTACTAGCTCAATTACACCTCGTGACATCACAAAATCTTTTCATTCGTCAATTACATAGGTAAAAAGTCAAACTAGGTCAAACTGCCTGCTGGAGAAAGCATAGCGAGCTGGAGAAAAGGCCATTTGAAGGCCTTCTAGGTGGCCAAATGTTGATTTGAAAGTTGCTATGGAAAGCTCTGGATGTCTGCTACATGATAAGCTCTTCAAGGACTCAAAAGTTTGGCTCCTAGCCCTCCAAATCTTCATTCTTCCAAGAGTACTCGGAAAGTGCAGTGTGGCCTCCAAAAACAGGGCAGAAAGGTCATTTTTTGCATGTTTTTGGGTATTTTGACCCTCTAAAAGTGGCTGACATGGCTCCACCGTTGACTAGGATTGATGTACTCATCAAGAGGAATCCACCAATGCTGAGTTTTCATCCAATGAATCCCCCAACAAAAGCTTAGTGTGGCCCGTGCTGCGCTTTTGCCAGTACGACTGGTTTTCAAAATTGCCAAATTTGATCAAAATTTCACAAAAACCAAAATTTGCTCCAAAAGTCTTCAAAATTGGTTAAATATGCATGACAAGGTATATTACGCTACTAAGGAAGCATCAACAAGTAGCTCCAAGTTACCCTTCTCCTTTTGACTATTTAGAATTTCCTTCAGTTTTGCTTGCAATTGTTTGACTTTGACTATGTAAATTCGATTCCTAGTCTAATAGAGGTCAGCCATGTGTTTTTGCATCTTGTTGTCTCTGTTAGCCTTGTCAAGGAGCTTCTCCAAGTGAATATTGACTTTCTCAAGCTAAAACTCCTTATTTTCATTGATTTCCATGGCTATCCTTTCTTCAAATGTCAACTCTTTCTCTGGTGGATTTTTCTCTCTTTCTTTCTGATGTGCCCTTCGAAGACCCATGGTCCTTGGCCTCTTCCTTGTTACCTGCTCTTCATGCTTTTCTAAATATTCACTGTCAACCACTGCTTTGCCTTTCACATCATGCATACTAGCTTCAAATTGATCTTTCTCTAAAGACAATTGTTTTGCTTTCAACTGATTGTTCTCTTTCTCTAAGAAGGAAATTATGAAATTAGCACTTGCCAAATTTTCCTTGAGTTCATTGATCTGAGCATCTTTGTCCTTGATGATCTGTTGTAGGTTTTCATGCTCTTCACTGGCTTCCAAGTCTACTATGTCAATGTCATGATGAATGATCTCCTCATCATGCAAAGAAATCTCATGCTGTAAAGGTAATCCTTGCTCTGCATGTGGGCTTGGCCCCTTCCTCAATTTGAGGAGCAAACACAAGCCTTTTGCCTCTCTGGTATGTCTGAGTGACCTCAATCTTCCTCCTCACTGAAACTTTGCTAGGTGAGCCAACCTCCACATGTCTAGATGGTGCTGATGGTGAACTAGGGCTAGTAGGCTGACTACTAGAAGGCAAAAAGACATCTTGCCTGCATGAAGGTTTCCCAAGTGATGCTCTTCTGCTCAAGCTGGTGTAAAACAATGATTTTGATAAGAGCATGGTGAAAGAGGCTGCTTTCAAGAGTACTCTGCTTATGCTGAACTTTTTCTGCCATCTTTGCCAAACTTCTGTAGAGGTAATAGCACAAATTGAGTGGCTTTACCCTTGTGAAATGCATGAGAAGTCTAGCATGATACCCATATAGTCTAGAAAATCTTCCCTCACATGTGAAGTACTTCATGATGATCTTCATTAGGGGTGTATACTTCTCAAGGAGGTGCCCAACAAGAAAAATCTTTTTCATGTGTTGTTGATAATGTCTATTGAGATAGGGCTGGTAATTTTGAATGTCTAGGTCTTGGTTCTTGAACCATTTTTCACCATGATTGGATATCCCTGTGGCCTCAACTACTACATTAGTTGATATAGTGAAAGTAACCCATGCAATTATTACCTTGTCCTTTTTGAGTTGAGTGGCAAACGATTTGGTCAATGTGGCATGGTATTTGACTCTCTCAACTTGTTCACAAAAGGAAGACACCCTACCCTTTGAAAACAATGCTTGGATAATGGTGAAGACGTCATTTCATGATTGGTTAAGAGCTCATGTCTTATCACCTGGCCTCCCTTATTGTAAGACTTCTTCTCCTCCATTTGATGGTTTGCAAGGGGAAAAACCCTAATGGGACAAAACAGGGGAAGGGAGTGAAGGGAGAGGATGAAGGGGTTAGGGAAGGGAGCTGGGAGTAGGAAAATTTAGGAAAGTGGACAGGGGTTTTAGGAAACTTTAGGAAAGTGGACAGGGGTTTTAGGAAACTTTAGGAAGTGAAATGGGTATGGGAATTGAGCTAAGGAATTTTTACACAGTCCTAGCTAGGAAAACTACCCAAAATTGCAGAATTGGGCTAGGGTTTAGGGTTTGGGGCTTAGGAAATGGAAATGAAGGGGTGTGAAGGCTATGGGAGATGGTCTATGGTGTGAGGGAGGGTATTAAACTATGGGAAGATGTATTTACCTTGCAAAATTTGAAAAGATGGGCCAGCCACTAAAATGCAGCGTAGGGGCCAATGGAGGATTTACACTCTAAAACAATGAAATTGAGCTGCAAGGAGGGGCTACTTGAGGTGTAACTTACTTGTTCACTGATGCTAGACACCTTGATAGCCTTCAGAAACCTTCAGAAGTTGATTTGATGCATCTAGGAGAGAAAACACAACAAGTGGAAGAGGTGTAACTTGTTCACTGATGCTAGACACCTTGATAGCCTTCAGAAACCTTCAGAAGTTGATTTGATGCATCTAGGAGAGAAAACACAACAAGTGGAAGAAAGCACAACGTGTAGCCTAGAAAACGCAGCGTGGCTGCTTTGGCACCAAATTTTGGAATGTTTTTGAATTGAATTTGCTGATGAAGCACTTGGTGATGAATGAGAGCTCTTTTATAATGAGGTGAATGAGAAAATGAGCTTGAATTGGTTTTTTATAGCTTGTGATGGTCACTTTTCCTCATAGTAGTGGGATGGCCCACTACATGTCTTTTCACTTTGTTTTGAAAAGTTGAGTTTTGAAACTTTCTCATTTAGTGTTAGGAACATTAGGAACTTATTACATATTTGAAACATGGATTACATTTGAAACCAAACTTTATTGAACAAATTTACCTTTTACCACTCCTCATTGCCAGATTTTATATATGGAATGGCAGATTTTGGATGACTGAAACCCTAATGATCTAATGGACACACTGAAATGAATGAAATCATGATGCTGTCGACTAGAGTGATGATGATGATCTTTTATTTGATGGTACAATCAATTGAGTGATGACAAGGACCAACATGTAAAATTTTTGAAAGGGGTGGAAATAGCCCTAGACACACTATCCAGTGACTGAATTTTTACTTGAAGACCTAAAGAAATGACACAAATTTGACTTTGAGAACCTAACAAGACATTGTAAGAGCCCATTTGATCACTGGTGACAGGCTGAACAGACTGACACTAACATTGGTTCCAGTTAGGGATGGCAGCGCCTTGAAGGTGTCAAGAACACTGTAGACCAAGTAGCCTAACCATTGGGCATGGAGTGAAAATCAAAAAACGAGACTAAATAATGAAAACTGAGTCAAAACTGAACTGCCTCGACTTTTACTGAACTTAGAAATCAACAACAAATCAAGGGAGCTTTATGGCCTTCACTTAAGGCTCCAAGCTCCTATGATTCTCTTTTTCACACTTTGGCAGAAAAAATAAACTGATATGTACAATAAGGTTAAGAAACTTCAAAAATCTGCTCAGAAAAGGTAGTGCTTGAGAAGCCTACCATTGACTGGTCCTCCTATGCAATCTTCTCCATTCATTTCCTCCAATAGATAAGCATGCTGTCCTCTTGAAGCTGAAATTTTGTATGGTGCCTTCCATAAGTTCTCAAATTTACTGTGTTGCCCTTTCTCTTCATTTCTAGCTTCCCCACGGAGGACCACATCACCAATTTTGAAATCATCTGCCTTTGTCTTGCAGTCATATACCTTCTTAATTCTCTCTTGAAGCTTAGAGGTGTTTTGAAACACCTCATCCCTAGATTGCTGGAGATGAATCATCTGATTGATTTGGCGTTGCACATCATTCATTTCGCTACCTGCTTCCTGTAATAACTTCATAACTAGGACTGCAAGTAATGTAGGGAAAACTGTGTTGACTCCATATACCAATTGGAAAGGAGACATACCTATTGCCATTTTGCTACTCACTCTGTCTACCCACAAGGTGTTAATAAGTTTCTTATGCCAGTTTTTCTTGTTTACCTCCAACATCTTTATAATGTTGACCAAAGATTTGTTTGAAGATTCGACCAATCCATTACCTTGCGGATAATATGCTGTCGAGTGACCCAATTTGATGTTGTATTTCTCGCAAAACTCAACCATTTTCTTGGACTTGAATACAACCGCACTATCTATAATTATTTTGTAGGGACAGCCAAATCGAGACAAAATATTAGTCTCCAAAAATTGAATAATGACTAAATCAGTAGCTTGCCTCGCTGGGATTGCTTCAATCCATTTGGTGAAGTAGTCGATAGCTGTCAAGATCCACTTATGTTGGGCGGAAGATGCAGGGTGGATTTCTCCAATAAAATCAAGGCTCCATTACTGAAATGGCGCTTGCACGGATATAGGCTGCAAAGGTAGCGGGTGGAACTTCCTCTTACCTTGAAATATCTGTCATTTGTGGCAGCTCAACACGGTTTTATACAAATTGGCAAAGAGAGTAGGTCAATAATAACTAACCCTCAACACTTTATTCGACGTAGTTTTCCAAAACAAATGACCTCCACAATCTCTCTTGTGGAAATCACTCATTACCTCCTTGGCTTCACTTTCTACTAGACAATTTAACAAGACACCTCTCGGGTCTTTCCAATATAGAGCGTCGTCTAAAATGCAGTACTTGGCAGCTTTTAACTTTAATGATCTACCCCTTCTTTTAGACATATTTGGGGGAGGATTAAGATGCTGAAGAACATAAATGATGTCTGCATACCAAGGGGATAAGAGAAATTTTTTTGATACCTGCATGAATGAGTCATCATCTTCTTCTTCAAACAAAACTGAAATGAGATTGATGTCAAGTGCATGTAAATTGGATTCAGCCATCAACTTGGCTAATCCCTGTCCTTTGATCAACTTTGTAGGCTTGATCTCAAGATCATACTCTAGCATGGTTGCTATCCACTTTCCTCTTCTCCCTTCTGGATCGGTTTGCATTAGGACATCCTTCATTGCTGCATTAGGGACATAGGTTAGAATGTGTGAATGAAGGATATACACTCGAAACTTCTTCAATGCCTTTAGCAAGGCCAAGTCTTTCTTTTCAATGATGTTATATCTAAGGGAAACATATCTAGTGGTACGGCTGAAGAAAGCAATGGGCTGCTCGGTCTTATCCTTCTTTTGCATCAAAACAACAACCAAAGTATGTTCGGAAGCAAATTAAAAGATGATGAAATCAATGGTATCGTTGGGGCTGATCAAAATAGGAGCTGTTGTTAAGGAAAACTTAACTGAATTAAATGACTTTTTAGCATCCTCCGACCACCTTACCTCGCTATCATTTTTTAGCATATTGGTCATCGCTCGAAGATGCTCGACAAGGTTTGGGATAAATATTCTCAAGAAATTCATCTTACCATTAAAGGCTTGGATCTCCTTCTTTCCGCGTGGAAAATATATTTGCTGAATTGCTTCAATTTGGGAGGGATCAATACAGATACCATCTTTGGAGATGATATGGCCAAGAAGCTTGCCCTCCTCCATGGAAAAAAGACTCTTTTTGGGATTGAGTGAAATCCCAAACTTTCTGCACTTGAAATGCAACTCTCAAATGATATAAATGCTCATCATCAGAATGGGAGAAAACAGTGAGATCATCAAGGTACACTACTAGAAAAACATCCTTTTCATTTGCAAAAGCGATGTCCATCGCCTGCTGAAAAGTGGCCCTTGTATTCTAAAGCCCAAATGGCATTTTGGCATATTTGAAGGTGCCCCAAGGCCCCAAGGTGTCATGAAAGCAATTTTGTCTTGGTCATCCTTATGCACTAAGATTTTATTATATCTCGAATATCCATCAAGAAGAGACATTCAAGATGACCCAACCACTCTCTGTAGGATATGGTCCATCTTAGGAAGGGGATAGTTATCTTTTAAAGACACCTTATTCAAGTTTCTAAAATCAATACAAATACGGATCTTTCCCGTTTTCTTTCTCACCGAACAAGATTTGACATCCATTCTGAAAATCTAATGGGAACAATGATACCAACTTTAAAGAGCCAGTTTACCTCTTTCTTTATTGATGGTAACAATCTTGGATTAATTCTTCTCAACTTTTTTTGGAAGGGATTTTGACCAGGCTTGACCAAAATGAATGATATTTTTGTCATATACTTTTAGATTTGCATAGTCCCAAGAAAATACATCAGAAAATTCAGATAACAAGGCAATGTATTTTCCTTTCATATATGGAGATAAGGAATTGGACAACTTGACCATTTTGGGATTGTTTGCTGTTCCAATATTCACATCTTCGACACCCTGCTCAGTAGGAACCATGGTCGTCTTTCTGGCAACATCATCTTGATCGAACAAATCTTCCAAAGGTACAAGACCCCTTGGAATGTTATTATATTTAAGCTGTAACACATCAACTTGAGTAGCCTCGATCACTTGATCACATTTATCATATACCTCATCAATATAATAATTTTCAAACTCACCTTCTATCTATAGAAAATTATTCACATATTTGTCATCCCAGAACACTTGCCAATACCTCAAGTTGTCGAAACGGTGAGTCGGTATTTCGGTATTCCTCACAGTCCACGATCGAGTGTCAATTTGGCATCAGAGGATGTGGATGGTTCTTCCTTGATTGTCACCTTTCTTTCTCGGTGTGGTACTTACATTCCATAGAAAATGCGGAGCATTTAACTGATGCATTTTATAGCTACATGGGAAGTAGAAAATTTGTGACACTGCGCGTTTTTAAAAAAAACTCTCCTCAAGTGTTACAGGGCTTCTTTTTCTGAGCTGATATGCCATATCAGGATCAAAAGCATCCGGATAGTGCAAGAGAGCCAAACCTGGAGGAGGTTTGATATCATTGGGTATTGAGTTATATACCCGGTTAAAGCGAGCAGTAAAATCCTGAACATACTCATTAGGATTTCTTTTTAATTTTTCATATTTGGAAAGAACCTAAAGTGGATTATTTTTCACTTCCCATCTAGCTATAAATGCATCAGTTAATTGCTCTGGATTTTCTATGGAATTGGCAGTCAAAGAACGGAACCATGTTTTTACATCCCCGGAGAAGCTTTGGGCAATGATCCTTATTTTTGCATCATCGACATCAATCTCTTCTAAATCAATGAAATCAATGACTTTCACTAGGTATTGTTTGGCACTAATCTCCGAGGTTTTATCAAAGAGAGGAAGCCTTTGACCATAGCCTTGTGGTAAGGCTGCAAGTTGACTAGGTAAAACTAGAGGTGCAAATCTCGCCATGAACCCTGCTGAGTGTGGTGCGAGAGTAATAATGGGAGGAGTAGACTGAGAAGGTTTATAAGGAGGAAATGATGTAGAAGGGATGGAAGAAGTGGCAGCAATTGATTGAGATGGTGTTGGAGTGAACAAAGATTCTTGTTGATATTGGATGATAGCTTTCTCATATGTATATTGGAGCTGGTTGGCTAATTTTTCAAGTTTATCAAACTGACTCCAGACCTTCCTATCAAAATTTGATTCAGATTTGGATTCTAAAGATAATGTACTATCTTCAAGCTTTAGAGAACCAAATACTATTTCAGATAATGATGTAACTTTAGACAACCTCAAGGGATCAAACACTATTTCAGACATGGATGTTTTTTATTTTCATCTATACAAAGATAATTCAAATTTCAGATCGAATGGAATGTCTTCAAGTGAAAATATTTTTGCAGGCAATGATGTAGACCTTACCAACGTAGATGAACTTGACTGAATCTCTGAATGCCGAGATCTCTGTTTTCTGATGAGTTTCTCCGGATCTTCAATGGGAGAAGCTGGATGTGGAACAGGATTCGATCTTGTGTATCTTTTCGGAGCCAATGTATTCTTTCTTTTTGCACCTCAGCTCTCTACAACGTGAATCAGCCTTCACAAACACTAGGGCCTATCACCCATAGGCCTAGAATTTCATTAAAAGTAAGAGTACACCCAAGGAAGATCTATCACTTCTTCCCTATAAACGGCGCCAGAATGTTAGCTCTCCACTAGTTCTCCAAAGGCTGAAAAGGAGACTGACAAAGGTAACCACAAACCACTTTTACCTAGTAGCTAGCCCTACCAGGCTGAGAGGGCTCTCTCTATGAGATCACAGTTAAGGATTCACTGTGATATGAAGGATATTAGGATAGATATGATAGGCTCAGGTGGGTTTTGAGTGTTTTAGGGTTTGATGCTGGATCAGGGATGAAACCAAGTAGCTAGGTCTAAGTATCAAAAGGGTTTACAGCTACAAAAATATAAAGGAGCAAGGTAGTAGTGGATCTATGATGAATTTAGGGTTTTGTAGGTATGGTGGAGGGTCTGGAAAAGTAGAGGGATTTAATGAGAATATTTAATCATGAATTCATTAAACTGGAAGCATGAAACACAAAATGACATTTCCATATAAACAGAGCTAAATGAATAGAATTCTGCCTATGAACTGTAAGGAAAGTCACTGAAGATACAAGATATGGAAAGAGGAGCTATATATCATTCATCAAAGACTATAACAGAGAAAAAACATGATCAAAAACTCACTGCACATGAATTCCTAGATAATAGTTGCAACTGCATCCTTTGATTTCTGAATATGAAAGTGAAAGTACAAGCTACAAGAGTTACAATCCTCTGATGTTCAACCAGTCAAATGACTCTGAAAATGATAGATATAGACCAAAACAACTTGTCCCCTCTCTCAGGGGTTGAATCCATCAGTTGTGGAGTTGATTACATGATATGCTCAATAAAACCCTATTATCTGGTGCGGTCAGGCGGTAATTTTGGACAACTGGGTCCAAACTCCATGTTATGATGCTCAGATTAAGAGGCTAATATTTTTGTTGGAATCCTCTTTCGGAGAGGTGTAAAATCCATATATAATATGTCTTAATCCGATGAGCAGCACATTTATTTTGCATTTATTCAAAGTATGTGCAAGTACGGCCTTAAGGTTTTATGTCCCGGCGAGTTGTCACACACCCTCACTGATGGATATATATTGGTCAACGTTGGAAGACATTTTCACTCATCTCATCCTCACACATTTCTCTCTCCTCATTTGATTGGTTTGATGACCTTGGTGGCTCTTCTCTCCACACGTGTGAAATTCCAAGCAACAACACATTTCTGATTTCGGTCTAGGGTTTATATAGCAAACTTTGACCAGTGTTGACTTTGGTCAACGCAAGGTCAAAAGGACTCGAAAATTTCCCAAAAGTTTGATTTTCCAAATCCGCATTTATTGGCACTATTCCCGAGGCAAGATGTTGAATTTGACTTTTTTGCATTGACCTAGTTGCTGCTGCTATTTGTGTTGACCATTGACTGACAGTGTTGACTTTTTGGGTTGACTTTTGAGTTGACCATTTGGTTTTCCTAGAGGGTTGTGTGACATTACTGGTTGGCTAACCATATTGAGACTTTGCTGGTTGAAGCATCCTGTTGACTTTCGTAACACACCAACACACTTATATATTTCTTTCTTGTCTTCTGTCGATCTACTGGTATGTTCTATCATCATTTTACTTTATTGTTTATGTGATTGTTGTCTGATATTGGGAGTAAAAGTAAAGTTGCATCAAGCATAGAACATCTACATAAATTTACATGGTTTCAGAGCTGAGGTGAAGACAATGCCCTAATTTGTAGCAATCACCGAATAAGAGGATGGGTTCCTCAAACTACAATGGCTTTAAGGTTGATGACAAATCGACTGGGAAGGATAACTTTCATTGTAATATCCCCAACGGGAAATAACCAGTAATACACAGAAAAACCACAAGCAGCTGTATAGAACAAAATGCCGGAACCAGAATATGGAACAAATACACATAAAATGCCAGAACACTAAGCCATTTTATTAATCAGAGAATATATGTATATGGGTACAAAGATAATCGGAAAATTGCACCTATCCTTGCTCTAGGCAAGTGGAGACCCTCTCGGAATAAGAAATGGGCACATAGCATTGCGTCCTAGTGGGCGGAAGCTAGCATGGGAACAGCTATTTTGCTACAAAATCTGCGGAACTGAAAATTTAGAATCCCCTCAGGAATGAGCTGAAAAATTGGAAGACTAGGCTGAACTCAATCCCCGGGACAAAACCCGGAAATCGTGAAGCAAATGCTCACCTCAGTAAAACCAACAAATAAACCCCCTCTCGAGAAAACGTTGTCTCTCGGGGAACGGCGCGAGCACCTCCAAAGAAAACGGCCGGGAAAAGGTCTGAGATCCACTGCAAATCCTCGGGATGGAAATAGCAACACTCCTCAAGGGTACCGGGCGCCTTTGCGGAATCAACGCCGTCCCCACCACAATAACCCCTAACTCAACAAAGCCGTCCTCTAGGCGGGAGTGCGTCCTCTCTCCCCTAGGCTAACGCAGGTCACAAAAAAGGGGCAGCTCCTCTGCAAATCGTCCACTAGAAATCCACCACAAATCACCAACTGAAGCTGAAGGAAAAACCTTGCTCGAGCAGGCACTCGAAGTCCCCCGGAGCCAAGGGCGAGATCTCCGACCGGAGACACTCAGTTTGCACTAAACAGTGCTGCAGACCGACTAAACAACCGGCGTGCTGAAGTAGACAGAAGTCTAGCTCTCAATATCAATATCACATCAACAATACCAAATAGAGTGAAAACCCCACCTTATATAATGCTAGCTCCCTCCAAAAACCCTAACTGCGTCCTTCACCCTCCTTGACCTGCGCAGTCACCCTTGGGTCAGCGTGAGGCCTCCTCATGTGCGTGTGGACCCCCAAGGCCACCCCTTTAAGTTACAACGTCCATCAACTAGGAAAGCACTTTATTTTATTTAAGTGAGATGACCCCCTTATTTCTCACTTTATTTATTATTTTTAGCTAAAGCGGCAAAATTATGCAAAATGAAATATTCCAATTAGCAATGCTAATTAGGAATATTACAGTCCCCCCTGGCAGAACGTTGCTTGTCCTCAAGCAACTGAAGTGATGGGTGCTGCAAGATCCTCTCATCCTCCCAAGTGGCATCCTCATCCGGCAAGTTCTTCCATCTCACCAAGAACTCCCTGATCTTCCTGCTCCGCAGCTGCCTCTCCCTAGTGTCAATAATGGCCTCCGGCTGTAACACCAGATGCCCCTCATCATCTGTAGGTGGTAGCTCCTCGGTGACTGTCACATGCTGGCCCAGTGCCTTTTTCAGGCATGATACATGAAAGATGTTATGAATCTTGCTGCCTTGGGGCATCTCCAACTCATACGCGACCTGCCCGATCCTGCGTATCACCCTGTATGGCCCATAAAAACGGGGCTTCAGCTTCTCCGCCCCCTTCTGCTTGAGCGAAGACTGTCGGTATGGCTGTAGCCATAGGTAGACCAAGTCTCCTACCTCAAAGTGTCTCTCCACCCGACCCTTATCAGCATACAACTTCTGCTGATTCTGTGCTGTGGCTATGTTGTCCTTGAGAGCTCGGAGGATATCTTGGCTCTCTTGGATCCATAACTTGGCTCTCGGAGCCCTGCTAACACCAAACATCATGTCCACAAAAGATAAGGAATGATATCCATATCAAGCATAGAAAGGTGACATACCAATAGACATATGATGCGTTGTGTTGTAGCAGTACTCGCCCAAATGCAGCCACTTCAGCCATGCCCTCTGCTGTCCACTGACGTAGTTACGCAAGTAGCCCTCCAGCCACTTGTTAACTATCTCTGTCTGCTCGTTCGTCTGGGGGTGATAACTAGTGCTCGGTGTCAACTCGGTCCCCACTAATCGGAAGAGCTCCTGCCAGAATCCGCCCATGAAGCGGCTGTCCCTGTCACTGACGATGGTCTTGGGTAGACCATGTAATCTGAAAATCTCCCTAAAGAACAGCTCAGCCACCTGCGCTGCTGTGTGATGTGCGGATATGGCGAAAAAATGGGCATACTTCGTCAGTCGGTCAACGACTACGAAGATGCAATCCTTGCCCTGCACCGTGGGCAACCCCGTGATGAAGTCCATCGATATGCTCTCCCATTTCCCCTCCGGAATGGGAAGAGGCTGCAACAACCCTGCAGGATGGCTCATCTCTCCCTTGTTTTGCTGGCAAACATCGCACTCCCTGACATGCTGGAGTACGTCCTCCTTGAGGCCCTTCCATGAGAGCCTCTCCCGAATAGCCCTGTACGTCTTGGTGAAACCCTGATGGCCCGCCAATGGTGAATCATGTGAAGCCTGGAGTATCTTCTTCTTGAGCTGAGACCCCTCAGTCAAGAAGATCCTGTCTCTGTAATAGATGATCTCATCGACCACCCTGTACCTGTCATCTGCTACCTGCCCATCCAGAACCTCGCATGCAAACTTATCCTTGGAGTACTCAACCAACAGTCGAGCCCTCCAATCAGCGTCCAAACTCATGAGTGATAATGTGGCCGGTCTACGAGAAAGGGCATCAGCTACCACGTTATTCTTCCCTTTGACATACTCTATGTCAAAGTCATAGGCCTGGATCTTGCTGATCCACTTCTGCTGCCTCTCCTGCAACTACTTCTGCTCCAGAAAGTACCTCAGGCTGTTATGATCTGTCCTCACCCTGAATCTGCCACCCACCAGGTACTGCCGGAATTTGGCCAATGCATGCATGATGGCCAGCATCTCCTTGTCATATATGGGATATAACCTCTCGTGTGGAAGGAGCTTCCGGCTCTCAAAAGCAATCGGATGACCGTCCTGCATCAAAACTGCATCAATCCCCTCTCCGGATGCATCACACTCTAGGACAAAGGGCTGCGTAAAATCTGGCAACGCTAATACAGGACAACTGCTCATCACCTCCTTGAGCTTGTCAAAAGCTCGCTGTGTCGTGTCTGACCAACTGAATGCCCCCTTCCTCGTCAAATCTGTGAGAGGTGCAGCAAGCTGAGAGAAGCCTTTGACGAACTTCCTGTAGTATGTGCAAATACCAATGAATCCTCGAAGCTCCGTCACATTCCGCGGCTCTGGCCAATCTCTGATGGCCCTGATCTTCTCCTCGTGGACTCTCACCCCGTCCACTCCTATAATGTGCCCCAGATACAGCATCTCTGTCAACCCGAACTCACACTTGGAGAGCTTGGCATAGAACTGTTGCTCCTCCAAGATGTGCAAGACTGTCTCAATATGCTGGAGGTGCTCCTCCCAAGTCCTGCTGTATATAAGTATGTCATCAAAGAAAACCAGCACAAACTTTCTCAGATGACCCCTGAAAATGTGGTTCATGCAAGACTGGAAGGTAGCAGGTGCATTGGTCAGCCCAAATGGCATGACCAGAAACTCAAAGTGCCCATAGGGACACCTGAAAGCGGTCTTGGGAATGTCCTGCTCCCTCACGCGTATCTGATGGTACCCGGATCTCAAGTCAATCTTCGAGAAGAACCGTGCTCCTCTCAACTCATCCATCAGCTCATCGATCCTGGGGATGGGGTACCTGTTCTTCAGGGTCTTCTTATTCAGAGCCCTGTAGTCAATGCACATGCGCAATGTGCCGTCCTTCTTCTTCACCAACACTACAAAAGAAGCGAAAGGACTCGTGCTGGGCCGAATGTGACCAAGGGCCAGCAACTCCTGGATAGCCCGCTCTATCTCGTCCCGATAGGCCTTGGGATGCCTATACGGTGTGGTAATCACGGCCTGTATCCCCTGCTCAAGCTCTATCGTGTGCTCAAACCCCCGATCCGGTGGCTGCCCTAGTGGAATATCCCCGAAAACCACTGCATACCTGTCGAGAATAGACTGTAGATCAGGATGCACTGTCTGCCCTGTATCCACTGCCTCTGAAGCCCGCAACTCTACCGCCCACTCTATATCTCCCTTGCGGAAGGTCGCCTCCATACTGTGTGCTGAGACCGTCTGAGGTGGGTATGTGTGCTGCCCCCATATCTTCTCATGCCTCCCCGTCTTGGGATCATCCCACTCTCTAGGGCCTTCCAATCTGTCGTGACCTTCCCTAGAGTAATAAGCCACTGAACACCCAATATTAGGTTGGTGTCCGGAATGTCCACCACAAAGAAGTGATCTGTCAATGTATAAGTGCCCATCGTCACTGATAACTCCGGAACATATCGAGCACATGCCATGGTCTGATCTCCTGGGACCAGGACAGAAAACCCATCAAAGCCCTCTGTCTGTATGCCTCTCCGCTCAACCATCTGGGCATCAATAAAATTGTGGGTGGCCCCACTGTCAACTAAGACTGAAACCCGCTGTCCGCGCACTGTCCCTCGTACGCGCAGTGTCAAGTACTTGGGAACTCCCCGCAATGCGGCTAGAGCTCCCCCAGTGGGTGCAAACGATGCCCCACCTGCTGCGGATGGTGGAGGTGGTAAGGTACTCTTCGCCGCATAACAATCTCCTGCCTCCACATCATCCCCCTCATCCTCTTCTCCACTGCTCTCGGAGAAGACCTCAATGAAATGTGCCTTCCCTGCCGCACACCTGTGTCCCGGTGCCCATGGCTCCTGGCAAGTGAAGCACAACGGCTTCCTCCTCAACTCTCTCCTAGCCTCATCATCAAACTGCCCTCGTCCAGGATTCGCCTTGGGAGGCGGAACCCTCGTGTCCTTACCCTTAGGCTGGAAGGCCTGCCTGTGGGGATAAGGTGTCCGAGTCTTGGGTAAGACATCCTGTAAGTCCCGAGTCCTACTGATGGCATCCTGAAGGGTAGCTGGTTTGTTCGACCGGACTAGGCCACGAAGTGGCTCTGACAACCCCTCCACAAACATGTAAACCATCCGAGCTGCAGATAAATCAGGTACCATCACTGAAACCCTCAAGAAGTCTGAAATGTATGTCTCTGCACTCCCAGTCTGTTTGAGCTTGGTCAGCTCAACAAAATGCTGCTCCGGATCCCTCCTGTCAAAGCGCTCTACCACCCTTCGGGTAAACTCGGCATATGTCGTCACTGTGGAATGCCCGAGTGTCGCCATCCCATGGAACCACCAATCCTGGGCCTCACCATCCAGATGCAATGTTGCCACCTTAATGGCCTCTGACTGCGACATCTGGTTAAGCTGGAAATAGATGTCCAGCTTCTCCACCCAGGACTTTGCCGAACTGTTTGATGAGCCATCAAACGTGGGCAAATGGAATCTGCTAGCTGCGCGGTGGTCATCACGGTGATGCTTGTGCCCCTGGTGATGATCACGGGATCTAATGCCATACTGGACCTTGAGATACTCGCTGAAGGTGAGAGAATCCATGAATGCCTGTCCGTAAGCCTGATACTCTGCAAAAACACCTGCCATCCGAGCCGGATCCATCTCTCGCTGCGCTGCTGACCCTGCGTCCTCTGCCAGGAAGGTAGGCATGGTGGGTCGCGTGGGTGCTGGAATATCCCTCCGTGCACCTCCCTGTACTCCTGCCCCTGTGTCCTCTGGCAAGAATGTGGGCATAGTGGATCGCGTGGGTGCCTGAGTCGTCACAATGGGGATAGCATCATGCACTGGTACGTGGTGAGACATAACCCGATCCCTCACCGACCTGGAAAACCCTAGGGGGTTCTCTCTGTCCTACCTCTACGGCCGTGAGCCTCTGTGATATCTCCTGCACGTGATGGAGGAGTGCATCCAGTTTCCTCTCTGCGTCTGCCATCGGGTCCCGCTGCTCTGTGCCCCTCACAGGCTGCTCCGCCTCTGAATCTGTCTCAGGTGGCTCCTGATCAGAATCACTTCCCCCGAAGGGAAACTTCCACCTACCCTCAACGTCTCTGTGTCTCCTCCGGTCAAAGTAGGGATTATCCCCGGGCGTCATAGACTGCTTAGCACCACAGGCTGAGCCAGAACTATGCTCTGATACCACTGTAATATCCCCAACGGGAAATAAACAGTAATACACAGAAAAACCACAAGCAGCTATATAGAACAAAATGCCGAAACTAGAATATGGAACAAATACACATAAAATGCCAGAACACTAAGCCATTTTATTAATCTGAGAATATATGTATATGGGTACAAAGATAATCAGAATGAGTGCACCTATCCTTGCCCTAGGCAAGTGGAGACCCTCTCAGAATAAGAAATGGCTGCAACAGAGACTGCGTCCTAGCTGACTGGAGAAACTACCGGAGAACAGCTGCTGCTACAATGAACTGGAACCAGGGGCTGATCCCCTCACCGGAATGAGCTGAAAACTGGAAGGCTAGCTGAACTCAATCCCCCGGACAAAACCCAGAAATCGTGAAGCAAATACTCCACCTCCGAAAAACCACCAAATAAACCCCCTCCAGAGAAAACGCTCTCTCCCAGGAACAGCGCAGAAACCTAAGGAAACGCTGGGCAAAGGGGCTGAATCCACCTGCAAATCCTCCGGATGGAATAGCAATCTCCTCAAGGCTGGAAAACGCTGAAATCACTGCCAAATCCCCACACAACAACTCTGCTCAACAAAACTGCGTCCTCCCTAGCTGGGACTGCGTCCTCTCTCCTAGACTGCGCAGTCACAAAAAGGGGCAACTCCTCTGCAAACCGTCCACTAGAAATCCACTGCAAATCACCAACTGAAACTGAAGGAAAAACCTTGCTCGAGCAGGTACTCGAAGTCCCCCGGAGCCAAGGGTGAGATCTCCGACCGGAGACACTCAGTTTGCACTAAACATTGTTGCAGACCGACTGAACAACCGGCGTGCTGAAGTAGACAGAAGTCTAGCTCTCAATATCAATATCATATCAACAATGCCAAATGGAGTGAAAACCCCTCCTTATATAATGCTAGCTCCCTCCAAAAACCCTAACTGCGTCCTTCACCCTCCTTGACCTGCGCAGTCACCCTTGGGTCAGCGTGAGGCCTCCTCATGTGCGTGTGGACCCCCAAGGCCACCCCTTTAAGTTACAACGTCCATCAACTAGGAAATCACTTTATTTTATTAAAGTGAGATGCCCCCCTTATTTCTCACTTTATTTATTATTTTTAGCTAAAGCGGCAAAATTATACAAAAATGAAATATTCCAATTAGCAATGCTAATTAGGAATATTACATTCATGCTTGGAAGATGACATTGGATCTTAATTTGGAAGACCAAGATGTCATGGACTGTGCACTGTAAAATCCAAGAGCCTCCATCCATTGCAACCGTTGCTGCCAAAACAAAGTACAAGAAGGGGGAAATCAAAGCAAAGCTGATGATCAAGGACTCAATTCATAAGAGTCTAGTTGCCTACGTCTCCTAGCTGGGCACATCCAAGGAGATGTATGATAAGTTGGTCCACATGTTCAAGGCCAACAGTGCAAATCAAGTCCTATTCTTCAAGAACCAATTGAAGAATCTGAAGAAAGGTAGGGATGAGTCTGTTCAATCATATTTTCTGAAGCTGACCAAGATCAGGAATAATTTGCTAGCTATTGGGGAGACAATAGTTGATCGAGAGATGGTACTCACCGCACTTGGAGGTCTCTCATCCGAATGGCATGTATTCAACACTACGATTCTCAATAATAATGTCATACCTGATTTTGACGAAGTATTATCGAGATGCGTACAAGAAGAGATAAGGATGAAGGAATATGAAAAAATGAAGGAAACGCTGCGTTCGCTGCTCATTCTAAGAACTTTGGTGGTCCAAGGAGCAAAGGAAGAGCAGGGGCCCAAGGAAAGAAGTGCAAGTGTTACACTTGTCACAAGCCAGGTCACTATGCTAGAGAATGCCCTTTTCAAAAGTATTCTCCCGATGATGATCACAACAACAACAACCGGAGGAATGGCAGTCAAAGGAACAACAGGTTCAAGGGGAAGAGGAAGGCTCCCTCTGGTGGAAATGGTGAACCTTTCAAAAGGTCGAGAAATTCCAGATATGAGGAGTTGATAAAAGAAATGAATTCATTCTTGTATCTGCCCACTCTGCTACATCTCCATCCGACACTATGGATGTCTCGCTGATAGATAGTGGTGCCTCAAGGCACATCACTGGGTTCAAGGAAGCACTCTCTGATATGGTTGAGAAGGATACTAATCTGGAAATCATCCTTGGAGATAATGCCACATATCTTGTGAAAGGGACAGGGACTGTGACCCTTCACTTGTCTCAAGGTCAAGTCCTCCGCTTGCAGGATGAACTCTATGTACCTAATTTGAAGAAGAACCTTGTGTCTATATCGGCCATGGAATAAAAAGGTTTCAATGTGGCATTCATTGATGGGAAGGTGCGCATGTGGAAGAAGAGTTTCAAGGAAGCTATCATGATTGGGTTTAGAGTTGATACACTCTACTAGGTTGGAGGAAGTCCACTGGGAGCGTTGACGCGTGATACTATCCGACAGACTGAACTATGGCACCAAAGGTTTGGACACCTTCACTACAAACCCCTTCCTGAAGCAAGGAAGGTGGTGACGGGGATGCCCAAGTTCTCAAATAATTCTAAAGGTGTATGTCAGGGTTGTGCCGAAGGAAAGCATACAAGGGGACCCGTCCCTTCAAGCGTCACAAAGACATCTGATGCCTTGCAATTGTCACATTCTGAACTGTCTGGTATGTTGCCCATGACATCCTTGGGAGGATGTTCTTATTATATGACATTCATAGATGACTTCTCTCGCAAAACCTGGATATACTACTTGAAGAATAAGGATGAGGCTTTCATGTGGTTCCATACCTTCAAAGCCTTGGTGAACAATCTAACAGGGAAGAAGATCAAGATATTGAGGACTGATAACGGCATTGAATATGAGATAAACGAGTTCAAGAACTTCTGCAGAGAAGCTAGCATCAAGAGGGAGACCACAAGGTTTGTGTGCTACAGTGAAACTTCAAAGGCCTTTAGAGTCTATGTGCATGGTCAAAGGGAATTGGAGATATGCCACGATGTTACCTTTGACGAAGATGCTTCCCTGAGGAAAGTAGTCAATCTTTTGAGATCTGAGGAAGATCATGAAGCAAGGCCTTGAAACCAAGAAGGACCGAAGGATGAGACGATGCCCGATATTGAAGGATCGATGGACCCGATTGATCCACCTGCTTCGATGGGGAAGAGACCATCATGGCTTAGGGACACTCTCGAGGATGCCGAGGGACATATGGCCCCAAGGGGGACATTCTGTGAAAGCAAGAAGTCGAATAGATACCAAGGGTATCTAGCAGCCATGAGTACTATCATACAATCTGAGCTTGGATCCTTTGAGGAAGTCGTAAAGAATCAAGTCTGGAAGGATGCTATGCACGAAGAGTACGAGTCCATAATGAAGAATGATGTTTTGGATGTGGTTCCAAGACCGGAGGACAAAGCAGTTGTCACCTTGAAATGACTCTACAAGATGAAGCATGGATCTGTTGGAAGTGTTGAAAAGTTCAAGGCAAGATTCGTTGCCCGTGGCTTCTCTCAAAAGGAAGGCATAAACTATGATATATATTTGCAACTGTGGCCCGATATACCACCATCTGATCTATCATAGCCCTCGCTGCTATGCAAGGATGGAGTCTTCATCAGATGGATGTGAAGACCGCATTTCCGCATGGTGCGATAAGGGAGGAGGTGTATGTGGAACAACCTTTGGGGTTCGAAGTCCAGAATCGAGACACCCATGTCTGCTGGTTGAAGAAATCCTTCTATGGGTTGAAGCAAGCACCCAGAGCTTGGTACGAGAGGATAGATAGCTACCTGATGAAGCTGGGCTTCAATCGTAGTCATGCTGATCTGAACCTTTACTTCAAGGTTGATAAAGAAAAGCTTCTCATTTTGGTGCTGTATGTGGACGACCTCTTCCTGAAAGGTGCTAACCCTCTCATTCATTAGTGCAAGAGGGAGCTCGCTGCTGAGTTCGAGATGAAGGACCTAGGACTGATGCATTACTTCCTAGGCCTGGAGGTCTGGCAGAGACCTAGCGAGATTTTCCTTTCTCAAGGAAAATATATTGTGAAGCTTTTGGAAAGATTTGGTATGGTGGACTCTAAGTCCGTGTCGACACCGATGGAGCTCAAATTTAAGAAGTTGAGTGGCAGCGCTGCTTGGCCCGCATTAGCAAACCCTACTGAGTATCGTCAACTAGTAGGGGCCCTAATGTTCTTAGTGAACACCCGTCCGGACGTATGTTTTGCAGTGAACACTTTGAGGCAACATATGGTTGAGCCTCATCACTTTCACTTGGTTGGTGCCAAGAAACTTTTGAGATATCTTCGGGGCACGATAAAGCATGGACCGAGATACACTACTGGGAGCGTGACACTCCATGGATATACTAATGCCGATTGGGCTGGCAGTGTGGTGGATCGTAAGTGCACATCGAGATGTTGCTTCACACTTGGTTCTGCTTCAATATCATGGATGAGCAGGAAGTAGAAGTTGGTAGCTTTGAGCACCGCGGAGGCCGAATACATTGCAGCGCGTATGGCCTGTTCTGATGCAGTTTGGTTGTAAAAGCTCTTTAGTGCGCTGTTTGAGCATGTGTTAGATACCATCGTGATACTCTGTGATAACCAAAGTGGGATTCACTTGTCCGAGAATCTTGTGTTCCATGATCGATCCAGATTCCAAACATATTGATATCAGGTACCACTTTTTCTGGGATATGGTACAACAAGGCACCGTAAGGCTCGATCATATAGGAATAGATGAGCAGGCAGTAGATATTCTCACAAAGCCCCTGGGGAAGGTCAAGTTCCTAAGCTTTCGTGAGAGTCTTGGTATCGTGGAACGGCCCTATTTTGAGGGTCCTGTTGGACGATGAGCCCTGGGATCTCTGAGGGGCTTTCGGGATAGCTTCTTGGAGGTATAAGCAACCATAGGGCTAGGCTTGTCGAACTTTGTTGGTGTGCTTCTGCCCCACCATTCTGAGGATTGAGTCGGTTCACCTCTCATTATCTGTGCCCTGTATGCATCCTACCCATTCAGTCCTGAGCTCATGGGAAGTACCTCTCATTTGTCCAGTGAGTTGGGAAAAGCTAGAGACTAGTAGCGAATACTGATGGACGCATCAAAGATTGCCGAACTCTCTATCTAGGATGGCACGGTCCAACCACTTGATTTGGGATTAAGTATAGTGAGGTTTCGGACCTCCAACTGACTTTGGGTCAGGTAAACCAACTTCGGGTCGGTATGAGACTCTTTGTGAGTCTTATAGAGGTTTCGAACCTTTGGGCTGAATCTGTCAGCCGGGAATGATGTCTTTGTGACTGACCCACTTGTGTTCTGAAATAAAGAAGCCATCAATGCAAGCTACGGCGTGACGACGCACGATGTTTGGATTGCACAGGTGGATGGAGTTCTCCCTTGTTGAGAGGGAGTGTTAATTTTGGACAACTAGGTCCAAACTCCATGTTGTGATGCTCAGATGAAGATGCCAATATTTTTATTGGACTCCTCTTTCGAAGAGGTGCAAGATCGATCAAAAGATCATCTTAATCCGATGAGCAAAACATTTATTTTGAATTTATTCAAAGTATGTGTAGGTCGGCCTTAAGGTTTTGTGCCCCAGTAGTTGTGTCACACACACTCGCTAATGGATATAATAATATATATTGGTCAACGTTGGTGGACTTTTCACTCATCTCATCCTCACACATTTCTCTCTCCTCATCTGATTGGTTCGATGACCTTGGTGGCTCTTCTTTCCACACGTGGAAAATTCCAAGCAGCAGTACTTTTATAATTTCGGTCTAGGGTTTCTCCAACAAACTTTGACCACTACTGACTTTGGTCAACGCAAAGTCAAAAGGACCTGAAACTCTCCCAAAAGTTCAATTTTCCAAATCCACATTTTTTGACACTATTCTCGAGGCAAGACGTTGACTTTGACTTTTCTGTGTTGACCTAGCTGCTGTCGCTGTTTGCGTTGACCGTTGACTGACAAAGTTGACTTTTGAGTTGACCGTTTGGCTGTCCTAGAGGGTTGTGTGACGTTGCTGGTTCGCTGACCATATTGAGACTTTGCTGGTTGAAGCATCTTGTTGATCGCCGTAACGCACCAACACACGTATATTTTTGGCTTGTCTTTTGTCGATCTACTGGTATGTTCTATCAGCATTTTACTTTATTGTTTATGTGATTGCTGTCTGATATTGGGAGTAAAAGTAAAGTTGCATCAAACATAGAACATCTACATAAATTTACATCAACCAATTCACCTCATCATAGGAAACTAGATACGTTTTGACCAAAATTACATTAACAAGCATGTATCTACCCTATTTGACTATTTACCAACGCAATTACACCTCATGACATCACAAAATCGTCATCATTCATTAAAAGTCAAACTAGGTCAAGATGCCTATGAAAAATGCATGCTGGAGAAAGCGTAGCATGCCCGGAGAAAGCGTAGTGAGCTGGAGAAAAAGACATTTTGAAGGCTTCTAGGTGTCCAAATGCTGATCTGAAAGTTGCTATGGAAAGATTTGGATGTATGCTACATGATAGGCTCTTCAAGCACTCAAAAAGGTGGGCTCCTAGCCCTCCAAATCTTCATTCTCCCAAGAGTACTCAGAAACCGCAGCGTGGCCTCCAAAAACAGGGCAGAAAGGTCATTTGTTGCATGTTTTTGGGCATTTTGACCCTCCAAAAGTGGCTGACATGGCTCCATTGCTGACTAGGATTGATGTACTCATCAAGAGGAATCCACCAATGTTGATTTTTCATCTAGTGGACCCCCCCAACAAAAGCATAGCGTGGCCCACGCTGCGCTGGTTTTCAAAATTGCCAGATTTGACCAAAATTTCACAAAAACCAAAATTTGCTCCAAAAGTCTTCAAAATTGGTCCAAAGATACCTGACAAGGTATATTATGTTACTAAGGAAGCATAAAAAAGTAGCTCCAAGTTACCCTTCTCCTTTTGACTGTTTAGGGTTTCCTTCAATTTTGCTTGCAATTGTTTGACTTTGACTTTGTAAATTTGATTCCTGGTGTAATAGTGGTCAGCCATGTGTTTTTGCATCTTGTTGTCTCTGTTAGCCTTGTAAGGAGATTTTCCAAGTGAATATTGACTTTCTCAATCCAAAACTCCCTATTTTCATTGATTTTTATGGCTATCCTTTCTTCAAATGTCATCTCTTCCTTTGGTGGATTTTGCTCTCTTTCTTTCTGAAGTGCCCTTTGGAGACCCATGGTCCTTGGCCTCTTCCTTGTCACCTGCTCTTCATGCTTTTTTGAATCTTCACTGTCAACCACTGCTTTGCCTTTCACATCATGCATACTAGCTTCAAATTGATCTTTCTCTAAAGACAATTGTTTTGCTTTCAACTGATTGTTCTCTTGCTCTAAGAAGGAAATTTTGAAACAGCCCTTGCCAAATTGTCCTTGAGTTCTTTGATCTGAGCATCTTTGTCCTTGATGATTTGCTGTAGGTTTTCATGCTTTTCACTGGCCTCCAAGTCTACTATGTCAATGTCATGATGGATGATATCCTCATCATGCAAAGAACTCTCATGCTATAAAGGTAATCCCTGCTCTGCTGATGTGGGCTTGGCCCCTTCCTCAATCTGAGGAGCAAACACAAGCCTTTTGCCTCTTTGGTATGTCTGAGTGATCTCAATCTTCCTCCTCATTGAAACTGTGCAAGGTGAGCCAACCTCCACATGTCTAGATGGTGCTGATGGTGTTGATGGTGAACTAGGGCTAGTAGGCTGGCTACTAGAAGGCAAAAAGTCATCTTGCCTGCATGAAGGTTTCCCAAGCGATGCTCTTCTATTCAAGCTGGTGTAAAACAATGATTTTGATAAGAGCATAGTGAAAGAGGCTGCTTTCAAGACTACTCTGCTTATTTTGAACTTTTTCTGCCATCTTTGCCAAACTTCTGTAGAGGTAATAGGGCAAATTGAGTGGCTTTACCCCTGTGAAATGCATGAGAAGTCTAACATGATACCCATATAATCTAGAAAATCTTCCATCACAGGTGAAGTACTTCATGATGATCTTCATTAGTGGTGTATACTTCTCAAGGAGGTGCCCAACAGGAAAAATCTTCTTCATGTGTTGTTGATAATGTCTTCTGAGATAGGGTTGGCAATTTTGAATGTCTAGGTCTTGGTTCTTGAACCATTTTTCACCATGATTGGGTATCCCTGTGGTCTCAACTACTACATCAGTTGATATAGTGAAAGTAACCCCTGCAATTATTACCTTGTCCTTTTTGAATTGAGTGGCAAACAATTTGGTCAATGTGGCATGGTATTTGGCTCTCTCAACTTGTTCACAAAAAGGAAGACACCCTACCCTTTGAAAACAGTGCTTGGATAGTAGTGAAGACATCATTCCATGAGTGGTTAAGGGCTAATGTTTTATCACCTGACCTCCCTTATTGTAAGACTTCTCCTCCATTTGATAGTTTGCAAGCGGAAAAACCCTAATGGGACAAAACAGGGTGTAAATTTATGTAGATGTTCTATGCTTGATGCAACTTTACTTTCTCTTCAATACTAGACAACAATCAAATAAATCATCAAGTAAAATGCTGATAAAATATACCAGTGGATCAACAGAAGACAAGCCAAAAAAAAAATATTTGTTGGTGCATTACGACAATCAGGAGGATGCTTCAACCAACAAAATCTCCTTGGTCAGCCAGCCCAGCATGTGTCACAACAACCCTCAAAACAACCAAACGGTCAACTCAATGTCAACCCCAGAAAAGTCAACGCTGCACAGAAAAGTCAATGCAGAACAAGTAAAAGTCAATGCAGCTCGGTTTATGGTCAACCTTTGACCTCGGTTCTTGTGCCAAAGTGTACGGACTTTAGAAATCAAAGTCTATGCCAAAAATTAGCTCCTTTTGACCATGCGTTGACCAAAGTCAACGCTGGTCAAACCTGTGGTGGAAACCCTAGCTGCAGCGGAAATATCTTCATCCTTCTTTCCCACGTGTGAACATAAAATTGCCTCCAAGGAGCTTGAACCAATCAGAAGAGGAGAGAGAATGTGTGAGGATGAGATGAGTGAAATGTCCTCCAATGTTGACTCTATTTATATCAATCACTGAGGGTGTGTGACACATTTGCTGGGGGTGTAAAACCTTAAGGCCGACCTGCACATATTTTGAAAGTATTAAAAATAAATTCAAAATAAATGTTCTACTCATCCGATCAAGATGATCTTTAGATCAATCTTGCACCTCTCCGAAAGAGGAACCCAATAAAAATATTGGTATCTTCATCTGAGCATCACAACATGGAGTTTGGACCTAGTTGTCTAATTTAACACTCCCTCTCAACTAGGGAGAACTCCATCCACATGTGCAATCAAACATTGTGTGTCATTTCGCCGTAACTTGCTTTGCTGGCCTCTTTATTTCAGAACAGAAGAGGGTCAGTCACAAAGACATCGTTCCCAGCTGACAGATTCAGCTCAAAGGGCTCACAAAGAGTCTCACCCCAACCCAAAGTTGGTTTATCTGACACAAAGTCAGAAGGAGGTCCGAAACCTCACTAGACTTGATCCCAGATCAAGTGGTTGGACCGTGCCATCCTAGATAGAGAGTACGACAATCTCTGATGCATCCATCAGTCTTTGCTACTAGTCTTTAGCTTTTCCCACCTCACTGGCCAAATGAGAGTTACTTCCCATGAGCCCTTAACTCAATGGGTAGGATGCATAATGGGCAAAGATAATGAGAGGTGAACCAACTCAAACATCATAATGGTGGGGCAGAAGCACCACAAGGTTCGGCAAGCCTAGCCTCGTGAGTGCTTTTAGCTCCGAGAAGCTATCCCCAAAGCCCCCCAAAGCTCCCAGAGCTCATTGTCCAACAGGACCCACATCATAGGGTTGTTCCACAATATCAAGACTCTCACGGAAGGTTAGGAACTTGACCTTGCCCAAGGGCTTTTTGAGAATATCCGCAACCTGCTCATCAGTTCCTATATGATTGAGCCTTACGGCGCCTCGCTGTACCATATCCCAGATAAAGTGGTACCTGATATCAATATGCTTGGATCGATCGTGGAATACGGGATTCTCGGACAAGCGAATCCCACTCTGGTTATCACAGAGTATCACGGTGGTATCTAGCACATGTCCGAACAACTTACTAAAGAGCTTTCGCAACCAAACTACTTCACAACAGGCCATACTCGCTGCAAAGTATTCGGCCTCTATGGTGCTCAATGCCAGAGCTTAGCATGCTGCTCATCCATGATATCGACAGAACCAAGATTGAAACAGCATCTACACGTGTGCTCTTCTAGGTCACCTGCCCATGCTTGATGGTGACATGAACAAATCCGGGGTATCACGGAGTCCGAACGGGTGTATCTCGGCCATGTGGTTGTGTTGCGAAGATATCTGGAAGATTACAGCATAACCTTCGGTGGGTGGTGAGGCTCTGACAATATGACTCAGAAGTGTTCAACACTGAAACATATCTGAATGGGTGTTCTTTAGGCAGCCAGGGCCCCTACGAGTTGACGATACTACGTGATTTACTTTATGATTCTGCAGTCTGTAGCTCAACTTCTTAAGTTGAAGCTGCATGATATCGTCTCGGACTTGCGGTCACCATGCAGAGAATCTTTCCCGAAGCTTCACAGTGTATTCCTTGAGAAGAAAGGAAAATCACAGTCTCTGGACTATCAGGACACAAATAGTGCATCGGTCCTAGGTCCTTCATCTCGGAACTTAACGGCTTGAACTCTCTCTTGTCCCGATGGATGAGAGGATTTAGCATAAGAAGAGGTCATCTATACAACACGAATGAGAGGCTTCTCTACAGTAGCAACCTTGGAGGAAATAGTTCGGATCAACATTCTCTGATGAAACCCCTAGCTTCATCGGGTAGCCTATCTATCCTCTCTTCCAGCCTAAGGTGCCTTTGACCCATAGAGGAGCTTTCTACAACTACGCAGACATGGAAGTTCTCAGATCCTGGACTTGAACCCAAGGAAATTCCATCCACATATACCTCTTCTTCATCGCCTTTATCGTCCGTCTCCATCCATGCGGTGGAGACTCCATCCTTGCGTGGCGGCTTCAGGCTATAATAGATCAAATGGTGGAGCCATGGGTCTGTCTCATCATAGTCTATGCCTTCCTTTTGAGAGAAGCCACGGGCAATGAACCTTGCCTTGAACTTTTCAGCACTTCCATCGGATCCATGCTTGATCTTGTAGAGCCGTTTCGAGGTGACAACTGCTTTGTCCTTCGGTCTTGGAACCACATCCCAGATATCATTCTTCATTATGGACTCATACTCTTCGTGCATAGCATCCTTCCAGACTTGATGCTTTACGACTTCCTCAAAAGATCCAGGCTCGGATTGTACAATAGAACTCATGGCTGCTAGATACCCATGGTATCTATTCGGCTTCTTGCTTTCACGGAATGTCCCCCTTGGGGCCATATGTCCCTCGACATCCTCGAGAGTTTCCCTGAGCCATGATGGTCTCTTTCCCAGTGAAGGAGGTGGATCAATTAGGTCCATCGGTCCTTCAACATCAGGCATCGTCTCATCATTCGGTTCTTCTTGATTTCTAGGCCTTGCTTCATGATCTTCCTCAGATCTCGGAAGATTGACTACTTTCCTCAGGGAAGCATCTTCATCAAAAGTGACATCGTGGCATATCTCCATTTCCGTTTGACCAGACACATAGACTCTATAGGCCTTCGAAGTTTTGCTATAGCCCACAAACATTCTTTTGTTCCCAGAAGCATCCATCTTACTCCTCTTTTCTTTCGGCACATGAAAATAAACAGGACATCCAAAAACTCTAAAATGTATGATGTCAGGTTTCTTACCAGAGAAAACGTCTTTGGGAGTTTCGGAGTCTAGAGCAGAATGCGGGCATCGGTTTTGTATGTACACAGCAGTGTTCGCAGCTTCTCCCCACATAAACTTCGGTAGACCTTGGTCACATAGCATGGCATGGGCAACTTCCACAATCGTCCTGTTCTTTCGTTCAACAACGCCATTTTGCTCAGGAGTATAGACAATTGTGGTCTCCCTCTTGATGCCGGCTTCTCTGCAAAAGTCCTTGAACTCATTTATCTAATATTCAGTGCCATTATCGGTTCTCAGAATCTTGATCTTCTTTCCTGTCATATTTTCCACCAAGGCTTTGAAGGTCTGAAACCACATGAAAGCCTCATCCTTCTTCTTTAAGAAGTATATCTAGGTTTTGCGAGAGAAGTCATCTATGAACGTCATATAATAAGAACATCCTCCCAAGGATGTCACGGGCAACATACCAGATAGATTAGAATGGATCAATTGCAACTTGCAAGACATTAGATGTCTTTGTGAGATTGGGGGGAAAGGTCCCCTCGTATGCTTTCCTTCGGCACAACCCTTACATACACCTTCATGATTATTTGAAAACTCGGGCATCCTTGTCACCACCTTCCTTACTTCGGGAAGGGCCTTGTATTGAAGGTGTCCAAGCCCCCGGTGCCATAGTTCAGTGTGTCGGATAGTATCACATGTCATCGCTCCCAGTGGACTTCCTCCAACTTAATAGAGTGTATCAACTCTAAACCCAATCGTGATAGCTTCCTTGAAGCTCTTCTTTCACATGCGCACCTTTCCATCAGTGAATGCCACATTGAAACCTTTGTCTTCCATGGCTGATATAGACACAAGGTTCTTCTTCAAATTAGGTACATAGAGTACATCCTGCAAGCGGAGGACTTGACCTTGAGACAAGTGGAGGGTCACGGTCTGTCCCTTTCCACGGATATGTGGCATTATCTCCAGGATAATTTCCTGAGGATTATTATCCTTCTCAACCATATCGGGTGCTTTGTGTGACATTCGGTGAGTGGCTGCGGCTGTCTATATTCGGACATCCCATGAGTGTCGTTGGAGATACATAGAGGGCAGATACAAGAATGTATTCATTTATTTTATCAACAACATTTGACTCCTCATACCTGGAGGTTCTAGACCTTTTGAAAGGTTGATTGTTTCCGCCAGAGGGAGCCTTCCTCTTTCCTTTGGACCTGTTGTTTCTTTGATTTCCATTCCTTCGGTTGTTGTTGTTGTCATCACTATCGGGAGAATCCTTCTTGAAAGGACATTCTCTAGCATGATGACCTGGCCTATGACAAGTGAAACGCTTGCCCTTCTTTCCTTTATTCTTTGGACCACCAAAGTTCTTTCATCATAAGAGCAACGTGAGGCAACATTTCCTTCATTTCAGTACTCCTTCATTCTTGTCTCTTCTTGACATCTAGATAGGTATTAACAGAACTTTGTCAAAGTCGGTATCACATTATTACTTAGAATGGTAAGTGTTGAACACGCATGTGCCATTGGATGGACTCCCTCAGTGCGGTGAGAGTGCAAATATATAGATCGACTGTGTCTCTAATAGCCAGCAGTTGTTTCTTGATCTCGGTTAGCTTCAGAAAGTATGATTGAACAGACTCATCCCTGCCTTTCTTCAGATTCTTCAATTGATTCTTGAAGAATAGTACTTGATTTGCATTGTTGGCCTTGAACATGAGGACCAACTTATCATACATCCCTTTGGATGTACCTAGCTCAGAGATGTAGGCCACTAGACTCTTATGAATGGATTCCCTGATCATCAATTTTGCTTTGATCTCCCCCTTCTTGTACTTTGTTTTGGCAGCAGCAGTAGCAGTTGATGGAGGTTCTTGGATTTTACTCTGGACATAGTCCATGACATCTTGGTCTTCCAATTTAAGATCCAATATCATCTTCCAAGCATGGAAGTCATCTTTCCCAATCAATTTGTCATCCTTCTTGAAGCCATAGTTTGTGGAACACATTTTCTTCTTCGGTGATTGCTACAAATTAGGACTTTGTGTTCACCTCAGCTCCGATACCATGTAAATTTATGTAGATGTTCTATGCTTGATGCAACTTTACTTTCTCTTCAATACTAGACAACAATCACATAAATCATTAAGTAAAATGCTGATAGAACATACCAATGGATCAATAGAAGACAAGCTAGAAAAATATATATTTGTTGGTGCATTACGGCGATAAGTAGGATGCTTCAACCAGCGAAGTCTCCTTGGTCAGCCAGCCCAGCATGTCACAACAACCCTCAAAACAGCCAAACGGTCAACTCAAAGTCAACCCTAGAAAAGTCAACGCTGCCCAGAAAAGTCAATGCAGAACAATAACAAGTAAAAGTCAACGTAGCTCGGTCTATGGTCAACCTTTGACCTCGGTTCTTGTGCCAAAGTGTACAGACTTCAGAAATCGAAGTCTAT
The DNA here is from genome assembly GCA_034641835.2 of Pinus albicaulis. Lineage (NCBI taxonomy): Eukaryota > Viridiplantae > Streptophyta > Pinopsida > Pinales > Pinaceae > Pinus > Pinus albicaulis. Next base: position 509,699,160 of record CM076580.1, read on the forward strand.
CCCAAAAATCAGCTCCTTTTGACCATCCATTGACCAAAGTCAACGTTAGTCAAACCTACGGTGGAAACCCTAGCTGCAGCAGAAATATCTTCGTCCTTTTCCACGTGTGAATAGAAAACTGCCTCCAAGGAGCTCGAACCAATTAGAAGAGGAGAGAGAATGTGTGAGGATGAGATGAGTGAAATGTCCTCCAACATTGACTCTATTTATATCAATCACTGAGGGTGTGTGACATATTTGCTGGGGCTATAAAACCTTAAGGCCGACCTGCACATATTTTGAAAGTATTAAAAATAAATTCAAAATAAATTTTCTGCTCATCAGATCAAGATGATCTTTAGATCAATTTTGCACCTCTTTGAAAGAGGAACCCAATAAAAATATTGGTGTCTTCATCTGAGCATCACAACATGGAATTTGGACCTAGTTGTCCAATTTAACACAGGGGAAGGGAGTGAAGGGATAGGATGAAGGGGTTAGGGAAGGGAGATGGGAGTAGGAAAATTTAGTGAAGTGGACAGGGGTTTTAGGAAACTTTAGGAAGTGAAATGGGTATGGGAATTGAGCTAGGGAAATTTTACATAGTCCTAGCTAGGAAAACTACCCAAAATTGCGGAATTAGGCTAGGGTTTAGGATTTGGGGCTTAGGAAATGGAAATGAAGGGGTGTGAAGGTTATGGGAGGTGGTCTTTGGTGTGAGGGAGGCTAGCAAACTATGGGAAGATGTATTTACCTTGAAAAATTTGAAAAGATGGGCCAACCACTAAAACACAGCATAGGGGCCAATGGAGGGTTTACACTCTAAAACAATGAAATTGAGTTGCAAGGAGGGGTTACTTGAGGTGTAACTTACTTGTTCACTGATGCTAGACACCTTGATAGCCTATAAACCTTCAGAAGTTGATTTGATGCATCTAGGAGAGAAAACGCAACAAGTGGAAGAAAACGCAACAAGTGGAAGAAAGCGCAACGTGGCTGCTTTGGCACCAAATTTTGGAATGTTTTTGACTTGAATTTGCTGATGAAGCACTTGGTTATGAATGAGAGCTCTTCTTTAATGAGGTGAATGAGAAGATGAGTTTGAATTGGTCTTTTATAGCTTGTGATGGTCACTTTTCCTCATAGTAGTGGGATGGCCCACTACATTTTTTTTTTTGCACTTTGTTTTGAAAATTTGTAGTTTTGAAACTTTCTTATGTAGCTTTAGGAACATTAGGAACTTATTACATATTTGAAACATGGATTGCATTTGAAACCAAACTTTATTGAACAAATTACCTATTACCACTCCTCATTGTCGGATTTTATGTATGGAATGACAGATTTTGGATGACTGAAACCCTACTAACCTAATGGAGACACTGAAATGAATGAAATCATTGATGTTGACTGGAGTGATGGTGATGATATTTTATTTGATGGTACACTCAACTGAGTGATGACAAGAACCAACATGTAAATTTTTTGAAAGGAGTGGAAATAGCCCTAGACACACGAATCCAGTTACCAAATTTTTACTTGAAGACCTAATGAAATGACAAAAATTTGACTTTGAGAACCTAACAAGACATTGTAAGAGCCCATTTGATCACTGGTGACATGTTGAACAGATTGACACTAACAAAAGCAACTAGTCATCAGGGACAAAGATCATTAATGCATCTAAGTGAACCAAACTTGAATGTTAAGGCAATCTAATACTTCAAACAAGGATCCCCTTCAAAAAACAGGATCCTGATCTCACAACTGTGTTTTCTCTCTAGGTATGGTTGGCTAAAGGTTAACCCTATTAGGTGTTTCTAGCTCCAAAGGGGAGGTAACATTTCCCTGGTCCACCCTTCAATTGATAGATGTTAATGAATAATGATGGTAACAAAGAGGATATGACTTCATGGCCAAGTGCCATGGTTAAAGGGACTAGCTGATGGGTGTGTCGATTCCCTAAGTGTATAGATGTGAGGAGGGAGCAATTCGTGGATGCATGAGATACCAACTCTTCCTTTATTTTTCCACGCCTCTTGTGCACCTTTTACTTCTTGATTTTTCTTTGTATTACTGCTTATAGCTCAAGGGTTAGAGCTTGCTTTGAATTATGTAGCAGTTGTACTGCACCTTTAGATGAGTCAATTTATTGCTCATCGGGGGTTGGGACATGCAAGGGTTCCTTCTTTTGATCTGATGGAGAAATGAATGCTCAGGAACTGGGTGATGGCCACATGAGTGAGGTAGAGCTCATGCTAGGCTTTTTCCCACATGCTAATCTTAATGTCCTTGGCCATCTTTTGCATTTTGATTTCTCTTTCTTTAGTTTACTATGTCCATGATATGCTCTTTTTGTTTCTTTTAGCTGCATCAACCTCCCAAGGCAAAGTTTCTGGGCCCTACCAAGGTATGTGGATATATGGGGGCCAAATCCCAATGAACCAATGACAAGTTGAACCCGAAGAATGGAGGTGAGATATGGGCTTATAATGCAAGATGGAAGGTATTAAGTATGATATATGGGAAGTGTTGATTTGTGGTAGCATCAAATGTGCTTTAAGTCTCAAATTTTGCAGGAAGGCTTGGCCTCATTTATTCCAAAGAACCCAAAAAACGTTTTGGGAAATTCCACTCAGATCGCGTTTTATGAAAATAATTAATTATTTTTAATGAGATCCTAAGTCTAAACTTAGGAAATTAAAATAATTAATGGATATTAATTTAAACAGAGTGTGAATCTTCTAGAAAAGACGAAGATCAAGTCAGTTTAATCTTAGTCATTGATTAACAATTTAATCTCGGTCGTTGAAATCTCAACGAGAAGATTATAAGGACTTGGAGGGGCATTTGGAAAACACATCGATACAAAGAAAGAATCCAGCGATCAAAATTATTTAGTGCTCAGGGAGAAGATCGATCGAGAGTTTTCTCACAGAGAGGGGTAGAGATAATTTCCAGGAGGAAGAATTCCTGATCTGGAGAGTCCATAGCAGAGGAGGCAGTAGAAGGCACAAATAGCTGTGTAGAGCCAGTGACATAGAGGCTACACTGGGACTGTGCAAAGCTGCAGAGGGAGTTCGTTGTTCTGTTGAGGAGACAATAGAGGGTCAGTTTTAGTTCTTGGAGGAAGTTTCTGGAGGACAATCGATTCCAGTTTCCAGCCAGTAGAGAGATCCAACGCAGAGACAGAGGCAACTACAAGTGTGATGCAGAGACTGAGCAGAGTGACGCAGTCACTGCGCAAAGGCAGTGCAGAGCAGCTAGTTTCGGGTGTTGATCAGTGTCGGGTTCTCGTGGAGGAGTGAGGTTTGCCTCACAAGTTTTTACTTGTTAGTTTCTCTGCATGATTTGACAGATTCGTCAATCATAGACTTGTACTTAGAAAATTACTGCATAATATACATATTACAAACCCTCAACTGCTGCATCGATTTTCTCGCATTGGGTTTTTCTAGGGACAATTGTCCAAAAATAACAGTATTAATGTGTGTATACTTGTGCTAGTATTTTTCCTTGCATTTTTATAGTGAAGGCTGCAGTATATTTTATTTCGATATTTACCGTAGCATACATTAAATAATGTTCTCAGTTAAACAAATAGAAGAAATCTAATTAGTTGCTACAGTAGGATTCCAGATAGTGGAATTTTCACATGGTGTCAAAGCAAAGAAAATAGATCCAGAAGAACTGCTGTTGAACAAAAGAGGGAGGTCAGAAGACTGCGCAGGCAGTAAATCGGATTTCCAAAAGGATTGCGCAGTCCAGTCCTAGAGGACAAATTTTCGTGGAAAATATCTCTTTGAGTGAGTTGACAGAGAGAGAGATTTCCGGATCGAAATTTTCCAGTGACAGAAGGAGCTGTGCAACAGGTTCAACATAGAGTAGTATTCAAGAGGGACGCAGTTTTGCTGGACTGCAAAAGAGTCAAAAGGGAAAATGGCACAGATAAGTATGGAAAATTCAGATGTCGCTGAATTGTCTTCAGGATTGGAAGAAGTCTTTGCATGTTTGTCAAGTTCTGCATCTGCCGGTGTTTGGTACATTGATAGTGGGGCTTCAGCTCACATGACTGGAGTACGAGAATATTTTTCGAGTTATCAGGAAGAATAGATGGACTTTCAAATCACTATGGGAAACAGAACAAAATGCACTCCAACAGGGAGAGGCACCACAATGTTTCAGACATAAGAGGGAACCAGCATCAAAGCCACTAATGTGTTGCATGTGCCAAGAATAGGAATGAATCTAATTTCAGTTTCCCAGTTATAGGACAAGTGATACAATGTATACTTCATTGGGAAGAAGGCATAAGTCAAGCATCCGCGCTGGAAGAAGAAGAGGCAAATTGGAACTCGAAGCAATAGAATATACAAATTGCAACTTGAGTCTCCAATGGCACTGATAGGCAGCAATCTTGATGGCGAGAAATCTGAATGAACTTTGGCATAGGAGAATGGGACATCTGCACCATGGAGCACTGAGGATTCTCAAAGAGACTGTTACTGGAGTACCAGTTCTAAGTACGGAGCATGATGACGTTTGCAGAGGATGCATACTAGGGAAGTACGCTAAGGTAGCTTTTCCCAGAGTGATAACCGAGCAGAAGGCGTATTGGGATTAATACACTCAGTTATTTGTGGCCCAATATCCACTAGAGCTCTCAGTTGTGGCTGAATACTTTGTCACCTTCATTGATGATTACTCCAAGAAAACCTAGATCTACTTCCTAAAGACCAAGGAACTGGTCTTTGATCAGTTCAGAGAGTTTAAAGCTCTCGTGGAGAACATGACAGGGAAGAAAATAAAGCTGTTGCGCTCAGATAATGGTGGAGAATATACGAACATAGACTTCACAGATTTCTGCGCAAAGGAGGGCATCAAGAGAGAGTGGACAACTCCATACAATCCACGGTAGAATGGTGTAGCGGAGAGGAAGAACATAACTATTGTTGGGGCCGAAAACTCTATGTTATATGATCTAGACCTTCCTAGATTCTTATGGGCAGAGGCATGTAACACAACTGTGTATATCCAGAATAGAACACCTCACAGAGCATTGGGGAAGAAAATGCCTGAAGGAGTTTTCATAGGGAGGAAACTGGAAGTAGGTCACCTCCTGATATTCAAAGTCTGGCATATTGTCACGTACCCGACGAAAAGAGAAGTAAACTTGATCAGATTGCAGAAAAGGGGTATCTCGTAGGATATAATGAGACCTCAAAAGCATACAAAATCTACATTCCTAGCAGCAAGAAAACTGTAGTGAGATGAGATTCTAAGTTCATGGAGGATAGAGCTTTCAAGAAATCTCGAGATATGCCAGCAGAGGATCAGTCAACAGAAATTCCTTTAGTCCAAAAACAGTAGGGGTAGCAGGGAGGATAGAGACGAGGATCCAGTACAATGACTAGTACTAGCATTTCCTGGGGAGAAGATTCTGGCAGTTTGAGTCTCAGTAGATGGAAAACAGGAACACGAGGAGGAATTAAGAGAACCTCCTACCACTAGTGGTTGAACCAGTAGGGAGGCACGACAAACATTGAGGGACACAGAGGAGTTCATTGGAGCTCCCAGAACCGAGAAGAGGCAACGTAGACAACCTGACAGATACCAAGCATTGGTAGCACAGGTAGAAAAACCCTCTAGTTTTCAGGAATCCGTACAACACCAAGTATGGGTGGATGCCATGGTAGAAGAGTATAGTTCTATCATGACAAATGATGTTTGGGAAGTTGTACCTAGACCAGAGGATATGTCAATTGTAGGATCAAAATTTATCAACAAGATCAAGTATGCTACAGATGGTAGCGTGAAGAAGTACAAGGCCAGGTTTGTAGCAAAGGGGTATGCGTAGAAAGAAGGAATTGACTATGAGGAGACCTCCGCCCCTGTAGCCAGATACACCTCCATCAGATTTGTTATATCCCTAGCAGTTCAGATGGGATGGGAGATTCACCAAATGGATGTCAAGAGTCAAGACAACATTCTTGAATGGGGTGATAGAAGAGAAGGTGTACATAGAATAGCTTGAAGGCTTCGAAACCCATGAGAAGAAAACTCATGTATGCAGATTGAAGAAAGCCCTGTATGGGCTCAAGCAGGCACCCAAAGCTTGGTATGGTCGGATTGACAACTGCATGCAACAGTTGGGATTCATCGAGCGTGATGGAGATCCCAATCTTTACTATTTGATGGTGGAGAATGAGCCACTAATTTGGTATTATATGTAGATGATATTTTTCTTACAGGATCATCTAGGCTCATAAAAGAATGCAAGAAGAATCCTGAAGCAGAATTTGACATGAAGGATTTGGGGTTGATGCATTATTTTCTAGGATTGGAAGTATGGTAGAAGAATGGAGAGATCTTCCTAGGGCAAGGAAGATATGCCACAAAAATTCTGAAGAGGTTCAAAATGCAGGATTGTCGGTCCATGGCAACGCTTATGATAACCAACTGGAAGAAAATAGATGCATTAGGGGACAAGGAAGTGGACCCCACCTTGTAGAAACAACTCCTGGTCAACACCAGGCCAAACATTTGTTTTGCTGTCAACACCCTTAGTCAGTTCATGGTGGAACTGAAAAGTGTACATTGGGCAACAACTAGGCACATTCTCAGATATGTGCATGGAACAATTGGATACGGGTTGAAATACACCCTAGGAGATGATGTCAGATTGAGCGGGTTTACAGATGCAGATTGGGCAAGAAGTTCAACAGATCGAAAGAATACCTCCAGGTACTGTTTCAATGTTGGATGAAGAATGATCTCTTGGTGCAATAGGAAGCAGAAGTTGGTAGCACTGAGCTCAGTTGAAGCAGAGTATATGGCGGCCAACACAACAACGTGCGAAGCCTTAGGAAGCTTCTTGTGAGCCTGTTCAGGGAGAGGATCGAAACGACTAGTGTTTACTATGACAATCAGAGTTATATCAAGCTCTCTGAGAATCCAATATTTCATGATCGGTCCAAACACATAGATATCAAATGTCATTTTATCCGACGCCCTAGACCCACAAAGAATACACAGAAAATTACAATTGCTGGAACCTATAAATCGACACCACTAGAAAATCAACATCACGAAATTCGGCCCACTGGAAATTGACACTCCTGGAAGAATTCTGCCCACTGGAAAATGACGCTTCTAGAAGAATTCGGCCCTTGGAGAATTTAGCCTCCTTCACTAGTAGCTCGGCCCCTCCCTTTCCTCTCGTACAACCCTTGTGCACTTGAGAAATTCGGTCCTTGGATACTTCAGGTCTCCTCCAATAACTTGCCCCTCCTCTTCACCTAACTCAACCTCTCTTTCCTAGACTTAGCTTCCCTGAAAATTTCTTCCGAAATTCCCTTGTTGCAATCCTTTTTCCTTCTCTTCAGTCCTAAAGTCTCTAACTCCTTGAGAAAATCGCTCTTTCAACAATAGCACCGTAATTGTGTCTTCATCCTCTCCTATAGGTTCTCTTTATAATTTCTCCATGGGCCAAATTACTAATCTCCAAAGTAATTGAGGGCTAGGATCAAATCTTAGCTTTCTTTTTCAACAATGAAGATTATATTTAAGTCACTTAATAATTATTTTTCCTTAGAAAAACATTAGCCCAAAGTCAACATTAATTAAATAATTAATCAATGTAATTTTTTCTATGTTAAAACTTAGGAAGGAGATCATATTAGTTGCTCATCTCGAACAACCACCTAAAGAGGACTTCTCCTGCATGCAAGACACTGGCATATACAACAGACCTTCCGAAGCTACAAAATCAACAAAGGCTTACTCTTCCAGATTTCTGGGAAACAGACTTTGCTCCCAAACATGGCACCAAAATGTTACCACTTGATTTTTCCTACTGGATTTTCAAGGTCAACACTTGCGGACAAATCAAGGGGAACTTGGAATGGGAGTCATTGTCACCTAGGCTCCCACTTCCCTACTTTTCTCAGATGATTTCAAGTCATTTGAAGGGAGGCTTCCCTACAAAGGATTTCTCTGTTTGTACATATGTCTATCAATGAACTCAATGGAGAACTCTGTTTTTCTTCTTTATGAGTTGTGAGGTGTCAAGTGATTTATAATATGGATATAATGCCATGTAACCATTTAGTTAGCTTCTTCTTTCACTTAACCCAAATCTATCTATTTGAAAAGAAAAGTTTATAAATTAAAATATATCAATCCCAAATCCACATGCAAAATACGCAAACTGTTGCACCTCTAAGCTTTCTTTGGATTCAATGCCTCTAGAAATTTTGGCAATCTATGACACGGACTACAAGAGGACAGCAAAGGAACTAAGATTGTTATTTTGGTGAAAGATTAGCTCCAAAGATGATATTTCAACCAGGACACACAGTATCAAGTACTATGTAACGTGTCTCTAGAATTTAATTGCAACTTCAAACCAAAAATATATCTTTAAATTCATGGAGCATTCAGCTCATACGTCTTACAATCCCCTGGTTTTTGTAAGGTATGAAATGCAGTCCCTTTTGTTTCGGAGTAGAGGATAAAAGAGAGATACCTTAATCTTCAGACCAAATTGGCATGAAAGGGTGTTTAAGCTTTTTGTTTTCCAGCCTATATTAAGGGTGTTCTAACAGAGAAAGGGGCTGAAAATAGGATTAAGGCATAAAACTTAGCATATATGGAGCGAATCACTGAAGATGATAACCCTTTCCACAGGCTGGTTATTTATCTCAGTCTTGAGCATTTTATGGTGGACTCTGAAGTGTAGAGGCCCCTGTGTTTTGAGCATACAATAACAAATAAGTAACTTTACAAGGAAGATTTGTCTAAAAGAGAGAGAGAGAGTTTCCAAGTCACAATTCCAGATCAATGACAAACATCCAAACATTTAAATTGAAAGGCTACTGTGTATATGTATAGGAAATTGTTCAAACATTTTTTCAAACAGTTTGACTGCAAACTAATGCAAACAGATTAATTACTGGCAGCAGACGAGCTATTCCAAAATCAAAATTTTATATTCTTTTGGGACATTAATGGCACATTTCCAGTGATAAGAGAACGTGGTATTTCATTTGCAAATGCACTTGTAAACCAGCATAATTACATACAAGCTGTCATAAATATGAAAGATTTCATTCATTAGTTTTGTAACAGTTTGTAAAAAGTCTTCACACAATGGTTGTTTCTTCATGAGTTACAACATCAAAGAGGAAGGTCATTATCTGTGGTTTCAGTGTGTAACATTGGGAAGGAATTGTCAAACAATTCTGTTGCTGAGGATATCAAGCCAATATGAATTTGACCAATGGATTTGCATGGAAAAACAGGAATCAACACCCTTGGTGTATGGCTTTGAGAGGATAGAACACTGATGTAAAGGGAGCAACAGATTTAATATTATGTATGGTGGCTTGAACCCAAGTCTGCTGCCCATGTAAGAGTTGAAGTAAAACCTTGGTGGTTGAAGGAAAGAGTCCCGGTGGCTTGTGTATTGGCCGAATGGGGTCAAATGAAATATGAAGAGGAAGGTTGCTTTTCTGAGAAAGAGAGGGCGCACCAGCTGAATGGTACAAGCTAAGCTAACTCTATCCTGACTTTCCTAATGAACCAAGATTTCTTCCCCTAAATGCTATGCACAAGTAGACAAATGCAGACATTATCTTTCAGCATGTATAAACAGAAATACAGTAGAGAAGACACCTCCAATAGAAAATATATGATGTATTAGACAAAGATTGTCCAATTTTTCAGAGCTCCATACCCATTTTATGAAAATCTTCAATGGTGAGCAAGCTCATGCAGCAACAACAAGCTTAAGCTCTAGCGAGGGCACACCACAAAGACCAAAATGAAAACCTCTTTTAGAGAAGAATAATTCAATACTCAATCTTCCAACAACTTTTACAATGGCAGAGCAAGCTGAGTAAATATACCCAAGTTCAGCTCCCCAACAGTCAAATTTCTAATAGCTATATTCATGGAAAACAGGGCACGATTGTTTTTAGAAGCTGAACCCACTAGAAATTGTGCCCTCTAAGGCTGAAATTATTACATTAAACTCATTTTCTGTGGGGCATAAGAATAGCTGTGCCCTTTCCTTTTTTGGTGACAAAAACAAACTCAAAACTATAATTTTGTTGGGCCCCAATGACATGGGTGCCCCTTTTTCACTGAGCTGGACAACATTACATTGAAACACTCATTGTGGGGCCCTAAAAGTGTGCTCAGCCCCTTGCTTCGCTGGAACATATTGTATCTGCATGAAAGTGGTGGGGTCCCTATAAGTGCGTCCCTCACCTTAGACAAATACATTGCACTTCAAATTCTAAGTCCCATGCACCTACCTTGGCTACTATGGGTGAAAATTGAAATACATTTTACAATATGCATGATGTAAGCTTTAGGAAGGGCTCCCCCTTTTTTGACTCAATGAACTGGTCACGAAATATGAAGAAATGCTCGTGTGGGCCCACATGCTGAATGTGTGGTAACAACTCCCATTTGGGAATTAGAGTAGTTTCTTTGTAGGAAATAGACAGTTAACATAAGATGACAAGGGCATGTAAGGGTCTTTCCTCTATTTAATGACCCGCACTTATCATGCAAGGGATAAACTGAGTTTTCTCTAATTTAATAGAAGTTTATGTTTCTTGATGATGTTCTTCATTTTCCTACTTTGCACTGAAATTTTATAATTCTTCTCATCTTTCTGCATCTCTGCTTTTTTTTCTCTAAGCAAATCTTGTTCTCAACTTCTCACAATTGATGTTTTGGAACTTTTCATCTTTCTCCCCTCAGCACTAATCAATGACTGGCTTAATTTTTTGATAAAATTGTGTATCGTTTATTAGAAAATTTGTTTGTTTTTGGTCTTCTACAGATTCTAGCAGGCATTATTTATCTTGTAAAAGCACAAACTATCAATAACCCTTCACCCTTCTAAAAATGTTGCAGGTATGCAGGAAACACATGAAAAGGAGCATATTTTACCCAATCGTGAAATAGTTACTTTGGATGATGTGGCAGGAGGAAGTCGACGCACCAAACTTTCACACAATATTATTTTTGTAGCAGCTGAAGTTGCTCCATACTCAAAAACAGGAGGTCTTGGAGATGTCTGTGGTTCTCTACCTATTGCCCTTGCTGCTCGAGGCCATCGTGTGATGGTAATATCTCCAAGATATATGAATGGTGTGACAGATAAGAAGTACAGTGGGGCTTTTGATGTTCAGTGTCGCATCAAAATCACGTGCTTTGGTGGGGAACATCAAGTCGCATTTTTTCATGAGTACAGGGCAGGCGTTGATTGGGTAGTCTCTCTCTCTCTCTCTCTCTATAGCAATAATGAAGGTTTTTGCTTCCATTTTGCTTCTCCATCAAACTATCTATTTTCAATGTTGCTTGTATATTCTTTTGAATGTTCTATTTTTGGGATTATACATTTGGGTAGTATGTTCTTCAAAGTCTAATACTAAAATAGCTAATTCAATACTGTGGAACTCTGAAATTTGAGGAAGTACACTTTTTGGATCGACTTGGGTACATCAGTCATCCAATAAAATTCAAAGGCTTATCAACAATGAAATATGTGCAGGAGCCGATATTTTTAAGCCAAAGGATAACCTCAATGTTTGTGAAGGATGAGGGTGTCCTGACTCATTAACATCTTTATTATGTCATGGTTTCTCTTCACATTACAGAGCATGTCTTTGAACTTGAAGCTTACCTACCTCTTCTTGTAAAAAGTTCTCTGGCAAGAATAAAAAATTACATGGTATCAATTTCTTTAGACCAGCTTGTGCAGCAGGTGAAATTGTTGTCAGGTTATCTAGCACTTCTTGCAGTCAAAACCCCTTTCTGATTGTAAAATTAGGAGAAAAATTACAAGGGCAAACTGCCTTGCACTACTTCTGTCATCTATAGGTCGAACATGGTGAGTAATTGCGTTCCAAGAATGAGAATTGGTCTGCTATGGTGCTTGAAGTTGACACGGCTGGTACCAATGGGGGTTATTAAACATCAGTCTGCCACTGCCTGGTTGATTAACAACAGACTGCTATCTTCATGGCCACTTGGCTTGTTGATAAGATATTGATCAGTAGCTGATTGGCATTTAGTCGGTTTGACATTTGGCAGAAATGGTTTTGAGGCTTGAAAACTAGAACTGGCTCCTGCTGCAGATGCAAGTGTTTGCAGAATGTTTTCTCTGCCCCTTAATGAATTTCAGTTTCTTATTTGTTCTATATGATATATTAAACCCTAAGAACCCTCAAGAACAGGAATGTAACTGATTGATGGTATTAATTAATGTTCATTGTTTATGCATAAACACAACTAGGATAAACTCCCAATGTTTTGGGCCTTTTCCAAACACATTTTTCTCCGATGATGGAAATATTGGACCTCAAACCTGTCAATTACAATTTGTATTTTGTTAATGTCGAATTTGTTTGCCAATATTGCACAATGTGGGCACCCTAGGGGTTTTCAGTTATGATGATTCAGAATTGATCTTTGTTATTTTCAGCATGCTTTAGGCCAGATTTGGCTGGGTGAATGCTTTTTCAGAGAAAGGTCAAAACATTGGCTCATTATCCTCTTCTTAGACAAAAGGAATTTTATCTATACCATATAACTTTACATTGCTGTCCTTTTTGCTTGCCTTCGCCTTTCTGAATTTTTTATATAAGAACATATTTTGCTTCAAATTTCTACAAAATGGTTATAACTTATTATAATTTGAAGTTTTATTTATTTAATGTTTTTATTAAAGCCTCTTTTCTGGAAAAGCACAGTGTTTAGCCTTCAAAAAGTTTTAAAATGCCCTTCTGACATCATTTAAAAGTGAAAGTTTTGTGTTCTATGAAACTTGTGCTATTATGATTTTGATTATCAAAACATTGACAGCTATAAGATAAGAATTTTTGAAGTCTTTAGCAATGTATTAGTATATGTATGTGATTGGCATCAACTTATGTTGCATTCTCTGTCTACTTGCATTCCTCCATATTTGGATTTGTTGTTGTTTGGAGACAAATGGGATTGTGATACACATCATAAATGACTTTGATGAGTATATAGAAAAAAAAGTTCATAGACATGGAGAAGTCTTACAGTCATTGTTGTTGGACGAAAACAGGACTGACATAAGATCTCAATTCACTTGTATGAGTTTATATAGAAACCTAAAAGATTATTTTTACAAGTGCATTTTTATGTTAGTTTTTGTAGCATCAGAGGTGTTATAGTCTCGAGACTTTTTGGAGAGGCTAAAACATAGGAGTTCTCCATAACTCAGAAATCGTTTTTGGAAATTCTACCTAGAAGTGTCTCAATTAGATTATTAACCAACTTTTTAATATTTCCTAAGTCTAAACTTAGGAAAACTGGGTAATTAATCAATATTAATTGAGAAAGGTGACAATTCTCTAGAAACTCAATCATTAAGAAGGACCATTCATATCAAGGATCATCACATCTCAAAGATAGAAGGCCTCAAAACCATAGCTCATCCAATGAAGGGTTATACTCTTGAAGTGTTCTTGGGAATCTCTCACATTCTACAATCACTATCATAAGGAAGGATGAATGAAGCACTTTTGGGTCTGTTTTATGGGCTATATTCTCCACATGTGCGAAGTATTAGGATATCCTTCTGCAACAACAAGTATTGAATTGCAGCCACCATCAAGGGTCAAATTTTGTGTCAAGAAAGGTCTCCTTTGCAAACCAAAATAACAAGAAAAAGAAGTCGTCAAGCGAAGCAGAAACGAGGCAAAATTTGTCCATGTTCTAATCACTCGTATGATCTAGGATTAATGCAGAAAAGGCCGAAATTGCAAAACTGCTACAACTAGCTCAAATTCTAAAGAAGGGCCGAAATTCAAGGTTGTGAAACAAGTTTGACTAGCATTGACTTGAAGGAAGCGAAGAAGGAAAAAGCATTGAGCCAAGGATCACTTTTGAAGGAAGACATCTTCACTAAGAAGACATATTCTATCTACAATGTACATCATCATCAAAATCAAGAAGGCATCAAGTTGAAGATTTCATCATCTAGGCGTATCTTCACTTGACAAGTAAGTATCTTTACATCTATATCTGAATCTATCAAAATGACTTCAGTTTGCAAGGAGAGCAACAAATTGGTTGGATCATCAAACTTTCTTGCATGGAAGAAGAGGATAGATTCGATCCTCATAGAAAATGAAGTCATTGATCATGTTAAGGGTTTAATTGTCGAACCTTCAAAGGAAGAAGGAATAGCCTCATATTTTATGAGGATGTCAGAAATATGCCACCAACTGCAAGAGTTGGGGAAATTATGTCTAATAAGGAAATAACCATTGTGGTGCTCAATACACTACCGAAGGAATGGGGGAACTTCATATCAAGCATTTATGGAAAGAAGGAAGCCACCTCATTCCATGAACTCTGGTTATTGTGTAAAATTGAAGAAACTAGGTTAAAAGATAAAAGGGATGTGGAACCAGGTGAATAAAATCAAGCATTTGCTGCCATGGCTTAAAGAAAAGGAAAGTTTGGGAAGTTTGATCTTCATAGGGATATGGGCATCACAAGAAAGATTGTCCGAAATTCAAGAAGGACAACGGGAGGAAAGAAAGAAATGAAGCTCATATCACCAAAGAAGTGGAAGAACCTAACGAGTAGAAATCCAAAGGGATATATATTCACTATTAGGGTTCCTCCAATCCATAACAAGGAGAAGCAGGAGGTGAATCGACCTCTACCATGGCAATCAAGATGAGAAGTATTATGACTAGATGCATCTTAGTATAAGATGGCATCATATTATAAGCATACTATTAAAACAAGAGCTCATTAGAAAATCTTGAAAGGATAGATGATGTAGAAGTCTACATGATTGTAGCAGTCATCATAGAAAGGAAGTAGCTCTTGGTAACCTCATTGAAAGCATAAGTAGTACACATGGGAAAAGAAAAGTTATCAAGCATCATCATGTATCATCATCACTAGGAAGGAGCACTTGCAGGATGAGGATAATCAAGATCCTACTGTGGAATCTTCATTGGAAGGTTCACCTCTCTTGGAAGAAGCAAGTGTCTCGTTGATAATTCCATCTTGTATGGGATTCATTGTTTTGAAGGATGGTGGTATGGTGACAAAGAAGTGTAGCATGTTGAGATGGTTGAAATACTTTTAATCAAAGAAGCTACCAAAGGAAGTCTAGAGGACCAAAAAGAAGAAATGAGGTATGCATGGATGAGTGTTCTACCTCATGAGCATGATCGAAGAAAAGGGATCTCTTTCGTTGGAAAGATGCATAAAGGCATGGTTCACATAATGACTAGATGAAATCAACATAATATGTCCTCATATAGAATATGAGGTGGTTGACAAAGATGAAGGAACTATGGATGGAAGTTCCTGGGGAGCAATATGTGAAGAAAGGAAGAAGAGATCGTGAAAGATGCAACTTTGAGCACACGAAATCAACATCTGATGACTAGGAGAATTGATCATGGCATCTCCATGGAAAAGGTATGAATGTGAAAATTTCTGAGCACAGAATTCCCACTGCTAAATATTAATTTACTTGTCCTACTTGATTTATTACACAAGTTATTTAACTG
Source organism: Pinus albicaulis (assembly GCA_034641835.2). Taxonomy (NCBI): domain Eukaryota; kingdom Viridiplantae; phylum Streptophyta; class Pinopsida; order Pinales; family Pinaceae; genus Pinus; species Pinus albicaulis. The sequence goes on from CM076580.1 coordinate 509,714,729, forward strand.
AAGTAGTCAGAAAAACTTCGAAGTAAACACAACTAGCAGCATACACAAATATAGATCATTTACTGAACATCACGCACATATGACAAAGGACACAATTTTTTTGGACAAATTTCCCCTGAAAAACCCAATGCGGGAAAACTAGTGCAACAGAGATGAGGGGTTATTATTATTAAGCAATAGTTTTTGAGTACATCTAGGGTGCCATAAACTAGCTCACCCAACAGAGAAATCTTTGGCTACAGAGAAAAATGTGAGATATACCTGACTCTCACAAGTCCCGACTGATCCGGATGAGCAACTGGTGAAACCCCAGCTGGCTCTGCGCTGCCATTGCGTAAGGCTGCATGGCCCTGGCTGAGGGACTGCGTAGCTTCTCTGGAGTCTGGTTTCAACCCTGCCGGCTCAGAAACCCCAGTCTCTAGTAGAATTTTGGACTTTCCTTGGAGACATTGCGTTGCCCCTGCATGGGCCTGCATCACCCTCTAAAGGGACTGCGTCACACCCTCGGTTGGCTGCGCTGCCTCCACTGTGTCATTGCTGCCCTTGCTCTGCATTGTACTCTTGGCCCTCCTCACCAATCATTGCATCTGCCCCTCACTGCTTCTCTGAGTCACTCAGATCTGATCTTCGTCCGAGCACCTGCTCCATCAGAAGAATTCGATCTCTTAGACTCAGTGTGTGTCCTCCAACTGACCCCAAGCCCTTCCTTTATAATTTTCTAGTTGACACATCAACGACCGTGATTTAATCTCTAATCAACAACTAAGATTAAAAGAATCTTGATCCGCGTCACTTAGAATGTTCTCATCACATGTAAATTATTTCACTTATTTTTTTTTTAATTTCCCTAAGTTAGATTTAAGGTCCTCATTAAAAAAATTAATTATTTGAATAACTATTACACTAGATGGAATTTCTCCAAACGCTTTTTGGGTCTTGGAGATCTCATGTGTTCTAGCCCCTCCACAAAGTTTCAGAGCTAGAGCACATCCGATGCTACACCAAAATCTCAACAATGAAGACTCTGATGATGTCTGGAAAGAAAGGAGACCCTTGACATTGAATATCTTGGAAATGTGTCAATATGTGTGCAGGATGTTGATGTTGTTACAAGTAAATGTCATGATGAAGGGCCATCACAAAAGGTAACTTTGATTTGATTCTCATTTTTTATTTTTGAACAACATTTGGATGGGTTGATATAGGGCTATAGAAAGAGTGTTGTAGATGTCACCTGCAACTAGCACTCATGTGGTTGGATGAAAGATCCTAAAGGAAACATGACTTGGAAGAGGTAGTTGTATGTACTATGAATAAAAGCCAAATGTGGATTAGAAGATCCCTTTCCGATGAAGAAGAGGATGATATGACTCACATGGTTGGTGAAGGAAAGTGATTGATGGCTGATGCCCTACGAAGAAGTCCCAAAAGATGAAGGATCTGTAATGATAAAGATGAAATTCATGGCATTGAAAGTAGGAGCTCTTCAAGCAACTGAAGGTACCATGATGTCTACCGAAGAACAAGTGAGCTGTTGAAAGCAAGTCCCTAGTTAAGAGGGAGCTTGGACAAGTCCTTGGTTAAGAGGGAGCTTGGGTACATTCCTTTTATAAGAATGTGTTGGTCATCCCTATTTAAGAGGGAGTGACAAATATGGTTCTCTACTTCATGTGTCATGCACTAGAACAGAACTAACAATCGTAAGTTTTAGTGAAGGCCATGAGGAGAGATAGACAGATCATTCTTGTCTTCACTTTGGAAGAAAGAATGGAGGATTGGGTAAGCATCTGGCATCCGATACTCTTTGAGGATGAGGCAGGGCATCCAAGATAAGAGTAGTCGTAGAAGACCGTAATTCTTCGAGGACTGGGAATCCAAGATAAGAATAGTCCTAGGAGGACATACCCTATGAACACTTAGGTGGGGTATGTGCCTTGTGAGGCAATGATGATGGTGTCTATTAGTCATTGGTCTCGCTAGCGTTGTGCTCCGATCTTGTGGAGAGACAGAGTTGTTAGTCAAGGCCTTGCTGTGTGACAATGATGGTTAATATGATGCGCTAAACAGATGGGTTATCAATCCAACTCTTCTTATGAGAATTCTTTAGATTGAAAATGTCCAAGTACCTTGTATGGATTATGAATACCTCCCTAGTTAAGAGGGAGTGTTGAAATATGTAACTAGATTCAGTCTTCATAATGGCATATGTACTCATAATTTATGTATTTAATGAAAAGAGAAGAATAAATTTATTATTGTTGTTCTTGAGGCATGGGTTTCATGCTCAAGGAAAACTTACTTTTAGGTCAAGCACCCATTGAGTGCTTCTAGGTTTTTCATAAAGTCAATTGACTCATTGACATGTATTGAAGACCCATTTGGGCATGTTACATATTATAAAGAAAATTTATTTGAGTCAAAATAGAGTCAAAAGACCCTCCAAGACCTCGTCATGGCACAAAGATCAAGTCGACCTACATGAAGGGACAAGTCAGCCTAAATATAGCAATTCACTCCCCTCAAAAGCCTATATATAAGGAACTCAACCTTATTTGGACACATTTTCAAGCAAGTTCAATCTCCTTGTTGACCACACTTTGTCAACGACCCCATAGCAATACACCCCCATTTTTTCAAATGGGACTTATCATGTTCGAGGTTCATGGCATCCAGATTTCATTGACAGACGACATTTTGTTATAAGTGATGTAAACCCATTCTGCATGTTATTATGTAAATGATCTAAGTAAGACCGTCAATATATGTAACAACCTAGGTAAGCTTAGTATGTTGGTGACGATTTCTATCCTAGGAGGTTTTTTGTCTCACTGATCTACTTGTGTTTTTCGACACAAGTTATCGGCAGAGTTTTTCCCTCCAGCCTCACCCCAAAGCTAGGGTGGATTTTGTCATCAGCATGCTAAGTGAGTCCTAGTGTTTTCTATCGAGTCCTTGTAAAAGTAGTTGGGGAATAATCCTAGCTATTTGGCTAGATTATTTTATTACAAGCTACTTGGTCTACTAGATCATGCTTTGAGTCGCAGAATTGGGTACCTATTTGAGGGTCTATACGAATGGGTATTCCCCCTTCATGTGTCTAAATGTATTATCTTATGTAAAGAGGGTTGGAAAAATAATTAAAATCCCCTCTCAATCAATTAATTAAAATTTCAAAAATCAAAAGCCATCCTAGGAGAGGATAAATTTCTTCAAAGGGAAAGTTCGTTGGTCCTTAAAAAATGGATTTTTAAAGGCCCCAGGCCAAGGGAAAATTGAGAATTTTAAGAAATTTTGGACCCTTAGGCCTAGGTGGTTTAGTCAAAGTCAAAATCTTGGGGTAATTAACTCAAAAATAGTATTTTTGAGTTAATTAAAATGGATTTAAATCATAAATTCGTTTTTTCCTCAAAATTATAATTTCGACGGTCCAGATTAAAAGATGATCAAATCTTATCGACGGTCGAGATTATTTTGACGTGGATCAACCGAATTAGCCATTGGAGATGTTGTCCTATAAATTAAGAGGTCTTTGTCAGTCTTGAGTGATCCGATCTTAGAATCGTGCACTTGTCTTAGAAGCTCTTGTAAATTTTTGAGGAATAAAGCATAAAGACTTTGGGGTTACAAATTTTGATGTTCCTTCTCGGATTTATGTGGTGAATTGTCTCTAAACTCTGCTACTTTGTTTGGAATTTTTATGGTTGATGGCCTTCATGGATTAATCTGCATACAGGTATCTTGTGCAGTTTTCTGGATTCATAAAATGACATTTTGATTTTTCTGAAGGATCTCATGTTATTTTCTTAAATCTCTATCGATTAATAAGGTTCAGAGCTAGGTGTGCATGGAATTTTTTTTTTAAAGTTGAGCGTCTGGGGAAGTCTTCGGTTGGACCAGCTGACTCTCATATAACATAAATCTGAAAAGTTCATTATTTGTTAAACTCTAAATCTATCTTACGAAATTTGTGTTTTTACAGGGTTTTAAGGCTTGTGCCTCTCTTTAAAATTTTAAATCTCTAAAAACTGTGCTAAAATGGATTCAAATCTGGCCATGAGGGCCTCAGATCTGTAAATTAGTTTGTAAATTTGTAAATTTTAGGGCTGTAAGGGTTTAATATTTTTTTTGGTGTATATATTTTCGGGATCTGACTGGTTTTGCAGGTTGCAAGGTTTTCTCAAATTTTTTTTTAAAGCTCTGAGCCAGATCTAACCCCCAGGGCTAGATCTGGCCTCAGAATCGATTCTGTGGACAAATCTGGAGATTATTTGATTTAAAGGAGCATAAGAATCCGAGTTTAAACTAAAGAAATTCTAATTTGCTGGACGTTTTAAATGATTACTGGGTTTTTGCTGAAGTTTGATCTGTTTCTGGCATCCTTTCATTGCCCAGCTTCTCTGTCCTCAACGCTGCACGTTCATTCTGCATCGCTTTCTTCCGCCATCCAATCCGCAGCTTCATACGCTCCATATCTCCTACCCTTCCATTGAGCTTGGCCTCTTCTCCTGCCGTCCAAGTTTCAATCCTTCACTTCTTCCCTATCTGTCTTCTCTTCTTCCTGTCCACTGCCTCTTTCTGCATTGACCTTCTTTGCACGCCGTCCTCATTTTTCCTTTCACGTCCTTCCTACCTCCAAAACACCATCGTGCATCGAACCCTCCATTCCTCTGCGTTACATCTGCCGTCTGTCCCATCTTTGCCCTAGCCGTCTTGCCATTCGAATCCACCTTGCCCATCATTCTTCTTTGCAAACCGTTCATCGTGCTTCTTTCCTCGTCCAGCCTTCATCTCTGCTCCATGCTGACCTCCGCTTTCTCTGTCTGTCATCCGACCTGCATTAAAAATAAAATAAAATAAACCTCACTGTCTCCGTCCAACATTCGCTTTCCTCATCATTGAACTTCACTGCCTCCTCCACAGCGATCTTTCCCTTCACGTCCGTCTTTCTTGTCTCTGCCCGTCGTCGTTCCTTTCCCTTCCCAAGCCTTCACGTCAACTTGCAAGCTGCAAATGACAACAACAAAACAAATGCACATTAAAAATTCACGTTTATGCGGATCTTGTTTGGGTTGGATTACCTTTTCGATTTTGTTATTTGGTTCCATAATGTTAAGTTTAGCATAGGTTTTAGATTTTATTTATTCTTCCGTCTTTAGCGTAGGCTTAGTTTTAATTTTTGACTTTGTTTTTAGATTATAGTATAGTGTTAGGTTTTAGATAGGATTTGATTTTTAATTGTTTTAGATTTAATTTAGTTTAGTTTTGATTTGTTTAAATTTAACTTTAGCTTTAGTTTAGGATTTTAAATTTTAGATTTTAAATTTTAATTTAATCTTAGTTTCAATTTAGTTTAATTTTAATTCTAGTTTTGTTTAGATTTAGATTCTAACTTTTAATTGTTAGTTTTAGTTTGTTTTGTTTTAGTCTTAGTTTAGTTTTAGTTTTCGTTATTTAATTTAGATTTAGATTTTTGTTCTAGATATAAAAAATAATAAAAAATATAAAAATTTCAAAAATTCTAATTTTTTTTTTTTAAACTCTTATAGTCAAATGAGCCTCAAATTTTTATCTGAAGTTTGACTGTGGAGTATTTTTATTTTCGAACTGGGTTATAATCGAAACATCATAAATTCGGAAATATTTCAAGTATCTGGCATTTTCATCTTATATTGCTGTGGGTTTAAGTTATTCATGGTTGTGGTGTTTTTAATTGGATATCATTGTGATCAATCATGTTTTCATAGCAACAGTTAATTGTCAAATGCTTGTTTTTAATTGCATAAAGGGATCTTGTTTGACTCCATAAGGCACTGGTTTTAATCCCATCTTTAAGAATCTCGTTAAATCTTATCAAGTACTTGGCCTGTAACTATGTCTCCTGAATTCTTCCTCTTCATTTCTAATAGGGTCTACCTCCCTTAGCTTGCAAGGAGACAGCTTAGATAGAGAGATTGGGGATAAAGGTGACAGCTCCTGATCTAAGCCGTTGTCGCGGTGCCTAGACAATCTGTGCGACAACACTCCTCAAGATGGAAGCTGGAAAAGGACAAAGAAGAAGAAGAAGAACAAGATCGAAGTTTTGGGCCTCTCTCTCTCTCTTTTGGTAGAGTTTTCATAGTTATTGGGCAAGACGAAATTATGAAGCTGTGAAGCTACAAGGTCAACAATATCAACAATATCTATTAAACCAAGCATGTTTCTAAGATATTCAAACTTCTTATTAGGAAGCGACTTTGTCAGTATGTCAGCTACCTGATCGTCTGTCGGGACATACTCGGGCTTCACGATCCCATCTTGCACCAAGTTCCTGATGTAGTGAAACTTATTGTTGATATGCTCCTTCCTAGCATTAAACACAAGATCTCCAAACATGTTCATGCAACTTTGATTGTCACAGTTGATCACAGTAGGACCTAGAGGCTTTTCGAAAAAATCTGTCAGAAGCTTCCTCAACCATACAATCTCCTTTCGTACTTCACATGCAGCCACATATTCTGCGTGAACACTACTCAAAGCAATATGATCTTGCTTTCTACTCATCTATGAGGTCTTGGCAGATCCCAAACTAAAGCATCCACCTGTAGTGCTTCTTCCATCAATCTCAATATCGCCCCGGTCAGAATCTGTGAAGCCAATCAACTTGACTTCCTTCTTGTCATATTTTAGGAAATGATGTATAGTGCCACGAAGATATCTCAATATATGCTTGGTAGCTATCCAATGATCATGACGAGGCTCCAACTGAAACTGACTAAGAATGTTTGCAACAAAACATATATCTGGCCTAGTATTTACCAGATACATCAGAGAACCCACCAAGTTTCAATAGGAGGTAGGATCTACGAGACTTGAGTCAGAGCTCCATAACTTCTTGAGATTGGTGATCATAGGGGTAGTCATGGCTTTGGAATCCATCATCCCAAATTTCTGCAACAATTTGATAATATACTTTCCTTACCCCAAATATATCTCCCCAGGTTTCTGCCATACTTCCAAACCCAAGTAATAGTGCATTAGTTGTAGATCCTTCATCTCAAATTCAACTATCAACATCTTCTTCCATTCTTGAATTCTTTGCTCCACACCAGTGATGAATAGATCATCCACATATAGTAGAATAATGATTTGCTCATTATCCTCAACCTTGATGTAGAGATTTGGATCAACAGTACTCTTCATGAACCCAATTCTTAGAAGGTATGCATCCATTCTTGCATACCATGCCCTAGGTGCTTGCTTCAAACCATATAGGTCCTTGAGTCGACAGACATGAGAGTCTCTATTATTTACTTCAAAGCCTTCAGGTTGTTCAATGTATACTTCCTCATCAGTGGTCCCATTCAGAAATGTTGTCTTCAAATCCATTTGATGGATATTCCGTCCCATTGTAGCAACCAATGAAACCAAGGATCTAATATTAGTATACCTTATAGTGGGTGCAAAGGTTTCTTCATAATTTATGCCTTCCTTTTGAGAGAAACCCCTTGCAAAAAATCTGGCCTTGTATTTGTCTATACTTCCATCAACAACATGCTTGATCTTATAGATCCATTTAGAGGTGACCATTGATTTGCCACTAGGTCAAGGAACGATTTCCCAAACCCCATTCTTCATGATGGATTGATATTCTTCCTACATTGCCTTCTTCAAATGTAGATGGTTTAGTTTCAATCAATTTTGTCATATATTCAACATTCCAGAATGTCTCTTCAACCTTTTTGCTTTCTCTAAAGGTTCCTTTTGTAGCTCCATGTCCTTTAGCATCTTCAAGAGTAGCTTTTAACCAATTTGGCCTTTTCCTAGTGGTCGATATGATCATAGGTTGAATAGGCTCACTTAGTCCTTCTTGTTCTTCTTAAATTGTAGTGGGATTGTTGTGGTGTACTTCTTCTTCTTCAAATATAGGTATATATTCATAATCAAAATCAATAGGGATATCCTTGGATCTTTTGTAGGCATGATTTTCATCAAATATAACATCCCTTCTTACCTCAATATGTCTTCCTTCCTTGATGTAGATTCTATATGCTTTTGAGGAGAGATATAGCCAACGAAGACTCCTTTGATGTGTAGGAATTTACAGGGTAAGTTCCTTAGATCAAACACCAAAGGTCACCGCTCATAAATAGATCACAGATCAGTACACTAGTATTTGACGTGGTTAAAACCCTCAAAGAGGGCAACAGTCCATGACCTGAGCCAACGCGGCCACTTCAGGCAATTTATTAATATAAACAAAGAAAATTTACAAAAACGTCTCTCATAAATGGTCACCGGACAAATGACCCTCCATGCTCTTTAAATAGAGATCATGGACCAATCGGGTGTTAAGCAACGGATCAAGTGTCGGTAATACCGAGGAGATAATGAACTGTTGGATGACTACATATTGTGACCGTCGGATTTTAAGTTACAAAAGTACATAGTAAAGAAACACCTTTTACCTAACTCTACACTAGACCAAGTTATACTTAACTATTTCCTATGTGTCGGAATATCTTAACATCCCCCCTTTAAGAACAACTTGGGATAGGATTGAAGGATTTACAAAGGTGACACAATAGGAGAAGGAAGGAGGCATTAGAGCCTATCCCTCTTAATGATAACTTTCCTGAACTCCAAGCATAGATCGAAGTTTGGTGAACTTCGCTTCTGTGAGAGCCTTTGTAAAGATATCAGCAACTTGATCATTGGTTGAACAATAGTGCACTTCAAGAACACGGTCATGAATGAGCTTTCTGATGAAGTGTATGTGTAGCTCAATGTGTTTCATGCGTTGATGCTAAAATGGTTCTTTGCATAGCTGAATGGCATTTTGATTATCACGCCAAAGTGTAGTTGGATGCTACTCATGAAGACCAAATTTAGTCAGGATCTGACGAAGCCACAGGGCTTCCTTGCTGGCTTCAACAACACCACGATACTCTGCTTCTGTCGAAGAAAGAGAGATGGCACTTTGTTTGTTATAAGACCATGTAATATGTCCTGAACCAAGAGTGAATACATAACCTGCAATAGACTTTCGATCATCAGGGTTACTAGCCCAATCAGAATCAGTGAAACCAACCAACAATGCAGATGCTCCTACACTGTAATGAATCCCGAACTGAACTATACCTCGAATATATCGAAGTATTATTTTAGCTGCTTTCCAGTGACTTTCATGAGGTTTGTGCATAAACCGAGCAACAAGACTAACGACAAAGGAAAGGTCATGACGAGTATGGGTTAGATACAGAAGTTTACGAACAAGTTGACAGTATAAGGTAGCATCAAATTTAGGGGAAGTACAAGTGACTGAAAGCTTGAATTCAGACTGAAAGGGAGAAGGGGCTGGCTTACAGTCTTCCACGTGAAAGTGGCGTAGAAGATCACTTGCATACTTGGACTGAGAAAGGGTAATACCTTCTTTGGATTGCAAGACTGGAAGACCAAGGAAATAATGCAAGTGTCCTAAGTCTGTCATTTCAAACTTCTTTTTGAGGCTTTACTTCACATGGTTTATATGGTTGGGATCACTATCAGTAAAGATAAGATCATCAACATAAAGAACAATGATGATTAAGGACTTACCCACATTGTTGGTGTAGATAGTGTTGTCAGAATGCCATCTAGAAAAACCATTATCTAAGAGAAAGTTATCCATTTTGGCATACCAAGCCCGAGGGGCTTGTTTGAGACCATAGAGAGACTTCCTAAGGCGACAAACAAGGCTAGAGCTATTTTGGATAAAGCCAAGGGGTTGTTCCATGTAGATTTCTTCATGTAAGTCCCCATGTGAGAAGGCAGATTTAACATCCATCTGATGGATTTCCCATTTAAAGGAGGTAGCAAGGGAAAGAACAAGGTGGATAGAATTCATTTTGGCAACAGGGGAGAAGGTTTCAGTATAGGCAATGCCTTCAACTTGTGAAAATCCTTTAGCAACAAGACGAGCTTTATGTTTATCCACTTTTCCATCTAGTCCAAACTTTGTTCTATAAACCCATTTGCATCTGACAAGTTTTATGCCCTTTGGAAGAGGAACAAGATCCCAAGTACCGTTTGCCAATAAGGAACGATATTCTTTAGTCATAACTGCATCCCAATCTGGATGACCTGAAGCTTCTTCAAAGGTACATGGATCATGATTTTCTGGAACTTGAGCCAATAAGGAAGAGGCTCTATCGAACTGAGAACATGTACGATGTTGATCTGCACTGTCACCTGTAAGAGAACTTGCTACATCCCGAGTAGAGCGGACCCATTTTGGAAGTTGTGGAGCTGAAGGAAGATCCCGAGGAGGTGGAGGAGGATTTTCATCCTCACTGTCATCATCTGAAGTAGAAGGAATGCTGTCAGAAGCAGAAGAGATAGAGAGAGGTGGCACATATGCCAAATCAGGCTCGGAGGTAAAAGGCCACACACCTGCCGAACTAGGCTCGAAGGCCGATATATTTTCATCAAATTTTACATCTCTTCTAATGATTACATTTTTTGGATTTGGGTTGAAGATGTATATATCCTTTGACATCTTCAAAATATCCAACAAAAATGCATTTTTCATGCTTAGGTTCTAAGGCTTTATGTTTCTCATCGGGAATATGGGCCCAAGCTTCACATCCAAAAACACGAAAGTGACTTACACCTGGTTTGGTTGAGCTCCAGGCTTCTTCTAGAGTGATGTTCCTTAAAGCCTTAGTAGGAGTGCGATTTACTTAAAATTTGCAGAGTTAATTGCTTTTGCCCAAAAATTAAGACTTGGTCCTTTAGATTGAAGCATACAATTAGCCATTTCTTTTAGAGTGTGATTCTTCCTTTTAGCTACACCATTTTGTTGTGGAGTATATGGAACAATATGTTGCAATTGAATGCCATACTTGGTGGAAAAGTTGATAAATTTGTGTTTAACGTTTTCTCCTCCATGGGCAGATCTTAACTTAAGAATGTGATATCCAAATTGTTTCTCAACAAAGGCCTTAAAGGCCAAGAACATGTTAAAAACTTCACTGTTGAGTTTTAAGAAGTATACCCAAGTGCGTTTGGAAAAATCATCAATGAAAGTTAAGAAGTACTTGTAGCCAAAGAAAGAAACAACTGGAAGTGGACCACATAAATCACTGTGCACAAGCTACAAAGGGGCTGAAGCGTGCCAAGAGGCATGTTTGTCAAAACTATCCCAATGATGTTTTATGAGTCCACAACCAGAACAAACACCATCTCAGCAAGATACCATAGGAAGACCTGTCACCATATTTTCTTTACATAGAGTTTGAAGAGAGCGATAGTTTAAGTGACCAAATCGTTCATGCCAAATTTTTCTCACTTCATCATTATGAGCAACAAAAACAGAGCGAAGACATGATGACCCTAAGTTGTCAAACTTATACAACCTTGTGGAATCATCAACAATGCTAGTAGCTAAAATATGTCTAGGATCTCTTAGGTCCTTAATTACAACATCATGAGGTGAGAATTCCACTGATTTCCCTTCACCTGAATGAGTTATCTGATAAACAGATTGAAGGTTGCAAGACAAGGCAGGCACACATAATACATCATTAAACTTACCATTATCTAGATGAATGGTTCCAGACCCTACAACACTAAGAGATCTATAATCACCAACATAAATATTTTTGGTGTTACAATCATTTAAAGAAGAAATCATGGCTTTATTTTTGGCCATGTGGTAAGAGGCTCCAGAATAAATGAGCCACTCATGAGAATGAGAAGAAGACAATACATTCAATGCATAACCAGATCTTGATGCTTGACAACCTCATGCAAAAAGTGCCATTCCCGAAGATGAAGTTGAAGAGTTCTCCAAGTGGATGTTGTGCTTCTTTATTGTTGCTTCCAAGACTTCCATATTCGTAAAACATTTTGAATTTACGTGGCCATCACGATTACAAAAGTTGCAATGTCAATCTGTCTTCTTCCCTTTGTTTTTATTTGCCTTATCAGTTTGTTGAGTTGCTTTTTCAGTTTGCGCCTGAGATTTCTTAAGACCCTTGTTTGGTTTAGGACCATTCTTTTTAGGATGCTGTTTCTTAGGATTCTTTGGATATAGTTGCTGTTGGGCTGCTAAGGCTTTCTTAGAAAAGTTTCTAGTATTAATAAGACCAAGGTGTAAGAGTTTTTCTTGTTCTCTTATCAAAGAATCGCAAACAACATCAAAAGAGGGGGACTTATAGGGTGTTCCCTAAGAAATGAGGGCTTCTCTAGTGGAATGGAAAGTGGAAACAATTACAAAGTATGCAGTGCCTAACTTAACAATAATGGAATAGATAAGACTACCATCTTCCTTTTTGACCTTAGAACCTTCTAAGAGAAGTCTAAGGGTCTTGAATTTGGACAAAAAATCTTCGATAGAAGAGAAATTATTGGGGTCCAAGTTAAGCAACTCATTTTCAAGCTGGTGGGCTCTGATTTCATTTTTAATGCCAAAAACAGTGTTTAGCTTTTCCATAGCTTCATCAGGGGAGTCAATTTCTTCGATATGAAATCTAAGATCTTGAGCAATGGACATTCCTATCAAACCTCGTGCTTGATCTTGTTTATTTTCCCATTTAGCCTTTTTTATCTCCATCGGTAGGTTTTGATTCTAGTCTTGAGACTATTCCATAAAGCCCTTTACTTCTAAGTAAGTCTACCATGTAGGATAGCCATTGGAAATAATTGGTGCTGTTAAGAATAACTGGGCATGCGCTTTCCATTTTTAAAAACTGAAGCTGAAAATGTTGAAACTAACTGCTCCAGTGGAAATATCTTGAAAAATTAGGTCGGTAAAAAAAAACGGCTCTAAAAAATGACTTCCATATGAAGAAGTTATGCCTTTTTGAAGAAAAGTTATAGTAGATGCCGAGTGGTCATGTGATATGTTGAATGTTGATGATGAAGTTGTACTTTAAAAAAAAAATCCCCCAACCTTTTCCAAACTTAATATAATAAGCTCACTTTAAAAAAAAAAAATACTACTTTATGTGACCATTTTTATAAATAAGTGAGAGTCACTTTTACAATTTTACTTTATGAACTAATGACCAAGTAGACTGCAATTTAAATAAAAGATAAAGTGACTTTAGACGGTAAGTGATTCACTTTTTATAATAGGTGAGAAACACTATTACATAAAATAACTTTAAAACATAAGTTACATGTGCTTTTTAAATAAAACCCTTTTAAAAAAAAGGTAACTTGCCAAAAAGCTTTTCAAGAAAAAGTAATTTGACAAAAAGCTTTTTAGAAAAAGAAGCTTGAGAAAGAGACTTGACCCGAAGACTTCTATTCTCATAAAGTAACTTTACACTAAGTGAGCTAGTAAAATGATTTTGTAATTGTTAAAAAGGAGGAGGGGGGGAGGTTGCTCTTCGGGGTGCGTGCTTTTTCCTGCAAAAATACAACCATGCAAAAAAAAAAAAATACAAGCCTTACGACAGAATGTTAGATTTCCGGTTAGTCCGTCCGACAACTATATAGTTTTCTCGCTATTTATGATTTCCTGAGATCGCACAAAGTCGTGGGGAAAGAGCATATGTAGTAGAAAAATCCCGTCTTTCTGTTTCTCGTTTACCAGATTGCACGCAACACAAAGGAAAGAGCATACACAAAGAAGAGGGTATAGATCCGGTAATTAAAAAAGACTATAAACAGAAATAAATAGAGGGATAAATAAATATAACATCAAAAAAAAAACTTTATACTTCCAGATCTAAAATGACATAACTTGGGCAACCAGAAACCTTTTCGTATGAAACGAAAGGGGTTCCTTGTTGACATTTTGTGTATTTGGGATAGCATTAGTTGTGCTCTAGCTTCCAAATTTTGATGAAGGACTAGAGTACACTTGATCTACAAGACCCATAAATTGATTTGAGAAATTTCATCTAGTTTAGGAGATATTAAATTAATTAATTATTTTAATGTATTTCCTAAGTTAAAACTTAGAGAAATTAAATAATTAAAGTGAATTTAATTAAACATGTGATGAAATTGTCTTAAGTCACACGAATCAAGCTTTCTTTTAATCTTAGCGATTGATTTAAGATCTGATCATGGCCGTTGGTTTCCCAACGAGAAAAGTATAAAGGAAAGGCTTGGGGTCATTTGTAAAGACACACAGAGGCAGAGCACTGAAGCTAAGTTGAGATTCTAGGGCGGGTTTGCTAAGAATTCTCAGAAGTGTTTTAGCTACAGAGAGGGGAATTTAGGCTAAGGGGATGATCTGATCCCAGGGTCTAGAATCAACAAGAGGCAGAGATCAACTCAAAGAGAGAGCGTAGAGAAGCAGGAGAGCAGCAGCGCGAAGGGCAGCAACTGTGCTACGCAGTCCCTCAAGGCAACATGATTTTCAGCTAGAAGCCCTCAGGGGGTATGCAGAGACCCTAAGGGGTAGCGTAAGGGCTGCGTCACCCAGTCTGGGGTATCGCGGCCCTTTCCGGAGCAGCGCCGAGGGACGCAAAGGCTTCAGAGGTTGACACAGAGGCTTTCTGGGACAACGTTGGGGTTTCTAGGCCCTAATCTTGGTTGAGTTCTATAAATCCTGTTTGAGGGTGTGGATCAGTGATTATTTTGGCCCTAGATCAGCCAATGAGCTGTAGATCTATTATATCTCTGTCAGGTTTTCCATATCTGGAACCCAGATTTGTTGTATTCAGTAAATTCTTAATAATAAAACCCTCCAGCAGCCAGAAGACTAGTTTTCCCGCATTGGGTTTTTCCGGGGACTATTTGTCCAGAAAATATCTCTGTCACTTTGTCTACGTGTGCATGAACTTCTTCCAGATCTGAATTGGTGAAGATCTGTTTTGTGTTTTGCTTTGATTTTAACTTGAATTTATTCAGTTAATAACTTATCTAAGTAGGAGGAGCATAACCAGATTAACAGTAAAGATTTCTGCATAAGTGTAAGATTCAGAAATTATCATATGGTATCAGAGCAATTGCAGATCTAGGAGGGTCACCAGCAAGAGACTGAAGGTTCTAGCTGCAGAAAGCTGTTGGAAAAGCAGCAGAAACGCAGATATGAAGGGACAACGTAGTTTTCAGAGGCAGATTCACGCAGTGGGAAGGGTGACGTAGTCTAACGCTATCTCCTAGCAAGCCCACACAATTACTGCGCAGAGGCAACTCAGAAACAACGCTAGATTGGTCTGAAGCCAGCTAGTGTGATGCAGATTCGAATCTATCAAATCCAGAAAAGATTGAAGATTAGCTACAGAAATTTGGAAGGTGATGGTGGGGTTAAATTTCTGAAGTTTTCAGATTTTTTGCCTAATCACAAGTGACAAAGAGCGGGGGGAGATCAGCTTCTCAGAGAGTTTCTAGCCAAAGAAACTTGCAGATTGATCAAAGGATCAAAGAGAGTTGAATCATTGTTGATTTGACAGATTTCCAAGAAGGGAAATCCGTTGTCATAAGGAGCAGAAGGAGTCTATTTCGCCAAGGCCTTAGATCCCGTTCTCTAGTAGAGAGGAAGGGAAGTTCTGACACATTTATGAGCAGGTGGCTCCTCATGGACTACGTGATCAGGACAGATTGGATGGCCTCTTGAACTTTTCAGTTTGGTTGGCAAGGATCCTGATAGTCCTTCAGGGATATAATCTTAGAGACCATGCAGAGCAAACTCTAACTACACTGACCGATCCAAATCTCCTTCTGAAGCATAAGGAAGTTGCTTGTTAGGTCCCTATATTACTAGTATAGTCCCTTATTGTTGTTAGTGTGACTCCCTTATTGTTATTATTGTACCCTTGTAACCCCCATTTTGTTATTATTGTGCCCTTAAATTATTATTGTTAGGTCGGCTAGGATTACATTTTGGCCCACTAGGATTACATTATGGCCCCATGGACTCCTATATATAGAAAGGAGGTTTTGTAAATTGTATCATCCAAGAATTGTTCATTTATGTAATGTATTGGAGGTTGACCCCTCGAAGTGGCTCATTTCTAAGGCGTTGATATCTATTTTCTTCTATTTTTGGAGCTGGTTACACAACATTTGGTATCAGAGGTTTGGATTCTAGGGTTTCGCTGCTCCAAACAGGTCATCGTGGCATTTTCGCTATAACTTTTTTTCTACGAAGTTTCAGAAGCTGAAATTTTTAGGGTCCGAAGCCGAAATCCTGAGGAAGATTTTCTAAAAATTTCAGAGCTTGGTTCGCAATATTTTCGGAGATATGATCTGTGGAAGTTAGGTCTTTTTTCAGGCTCCTAAACAGGTCATCGTGGCATTTTCGCTATAAGTTTTTTTCTACGAAGGTTCAGAATCTAAAATTCTTATGGTGCGAAGTTGAAATCCTGAAGAAATTCATCAAAAAATTTCAGAGCTTGGTTCGCAATATTTTTGGAGATATGATCTGTGGAAGGTAGTGCTTTTTCAAGCTCTTGAATTTCATCTCAAAGTGGTGATCGTGGGAAAAGTTCAATAACTCTCTCTCTGGGCATTGGATTGGAGTGCCGTAAAAAGTGGCCGCAAGTAAACGGACTGTAGTTTCTTGGCTATCAATTTCAGAGACGAAGGATGAAACAGTGACATGTGGCAAGTCATACAAGTTCGCTCTACTGAACCAGTCCATAATTAGGTCATTGTGGGAGATTGGACACAACTTTGTCTTGGAGAATCCAAATCAGGTCAGACCTGTGGCATTCGAAAGATAATTCAGAGGGCTACGTTGGTACCGAAAATCAAATATTGAAGTGCTGCAATCACAAAGATAATCCAATTTCAATATCGAGCTCCTCAAAAGCAAGAAAAAGGTGTGTATTTTTTTTCCGAATTGCATAAGTCTTGTTTGAAGAATCAATTTGAATTGATTCCAAGGGCATATTGTAGAGTAGATATCAGTATTGGGTTCTAAAAGATGCCTCGTAAAAATAATTCAACACCCATTAAGCCTTCAGAAGGCTCTACTATGACTCATGAAGATGAAGAATTGCAACATGATCTATCAAAATTACAAGAGCAAGTGCAACAAATTCCACTCTCGCAAAGAGCAACAAAAAATGAAATGGAAGTTTTGAAGAAAGGCGTGGAAGCTAAGATGGATGGCATGGAAGCTGGCATGGAAGCTAAGATGGATGACATGAAATACAACATGGAAAACATGAAGAATGATCTAAAAACGGATATCGAAGGTTTGAAAAAGTTGATACAAGAAATGTTTCCTAATGGTGAAAAGATAGTAGAAGAACCTCATGATGAGAACAAAATCAATGTTAATCGTGATTTTATAAACTCTAATGTTGGCAGGAAGAACCACCATATTCCAAAAATGGATATGAGGAAGTTTGATGGAAAGGATCCTGTAACATGGATACTACAGATGGAGCAATATTTTGATCTCCATAATGTGCAAAACACACAAAAGGTACGCATTGCAACTTTACATTTAGAACAAAATATATTTGTATGGTATCGATGGCTTTGCTCCCGTAAAAAAATTGTCACTTGGTCTATTTTTACGGAAGAAATGATAGCACATTATGAGGATACAAAGAGCAACACCTTTTTTAGCCAATTGATAAATCTCAAACAAAAGGGTTTAGTGGGGCAACACATTGAGGAATTCCAAAAATTGAATATAAGGGTAACTGATATTCTAGAGGAACACAGGATTGATCTCTTCATAGGCACTTTAAAGGATAACATCCAACATGAAGTTCGCGTTTTGGAACCGGATTCATTGGAGAAGGCATTCAGGTTGGCAAGAAAAGTTGAATGTAAAATAATGACGACAAGGAAGCCTACCACTCAATTCTATAAAGAAGGAAGTGTTGCTACGCCTAGATTTCCACAACCTACAAGGTTGACACCACAACAATTGGAAGAAAAAAGAGCAAAAGGGCTTTGCTACGGTTGTGATAGCAAATACACTAAAGGTCATAAGTGTGCTGAGAAGAAATTATTTTACATAGATTGTGAAGAGGAAGAAGAAAATGAACAAGAAGAGGATATACACCAGGAACCAGCCCTAGAAGAGGAAGAAATGAATCCGACCATATCGTGTAATGCACTGGCAGGAATTACCACTCCTCAATCTCTCAAGATAGAAGGACAAATCAAGAAGAAAAAGGTAATAGTGTTGATTGATTCAGGTAGCACCCATAATTTTATTCATTGTAAGGTAGCCAAGGAATTAAATTGTTTCCTATACCCAACACCAGAATGTCAAGTGATGATTGCAAATGGAGGAACTATAAATTGCTCTGGAAAATGCCATAATATCAAGCTAACCATGGGGGGATATGTATTGACTAGTCCAATGCTTTCCATTCCTATGGGAGGTGCTGATGTTATACTAGGAGTACAATGGTTACAATCTTTGGGGACGGTAGCTTTTAATTTTCAAGAACTTTTCTCGAAATTTTTTTCAGAAGGAAAGGAAGTCGAATTACGGGGTATTGAAGGGAAACCGGGAAGGATAATAAGCTCTAATGTCATGACAAAGCTTCTAAAGAAAGAACAACGAGGCGTAATTGCACAATTATGCTCACTAGAAGTTCCGACATCAAAATCATCTATTTCTGCAGATCTCCAACAAGTGTTGGACAATCATTCCAAGGTGTTTGAAACTCCCAAAGGACTCCCACCTATTCGTGATCATGATCATGCTATTCATTTGATTCCAGGAAGTGTTCCTCCAAACATCAGGCCTTATAGATATCCTTACTTCCAAAAGAGCGAAATTGAACGTATGATTGCAGAAATGTTAGGGGCGGGTATAATTCAACCCAGTCAAAGTTCTTTCTCTGCTCCTGTAGTATTGGTACACAAGAAGGATGGATCATGGCGAATGTGTCTGGATTATAGGGAGCTCAATAAGCTCACCATTAAAGACAAATTTCCCATTCCTGTGATTGATGAATTATTGGATGAATTACATGGAGCAATTTATTTTACCAAGTTGGATCTTCGTTCGGGATATCATCAAATTAGAATGAAGACTGAAGATATTCCAAAAACAGCGTTTCGAACTCATGAGGGTCATTATGAATTTTTGGTCATGCCTTTTGGCCTTATCAATGCACCTTCTACATTTCAAGGGTTGATGAATTCCATTTTCAAACCCTTCCTTAGAAAATTTGTGCTAGTATTTTTTGATGATATACTAATCTACGGTAGGTCTTGGAAGGATCATGTTGAACATGTTGACAGGGTGCTCAAACTATTGTAGGAGAAACAATTATATGCAAAAACATCCAAATGTTTCTTTGGAGTACAAGAGGTGGAATATCTGGGTCATATTATATCTTACGAGGGTGTTAAAGTAGACCCTAACAAAATTAAAGCCATTAAGGAATGGAAAGTCCCCAAGACAATAAAGCAGTTGCGAGGATTTCTCGGGTTAACGGGCTATTATCGCAAGTTTGTTAAGAATTATGGGAGAATAGCAGCACCTCTAACAACATTATTGAAGAAAGATGCATTTTCATGGACTCCTGAAGCAACTAAGGCCTTTGAACATCTTAAAGAGGCAATGTGCCTAGCACTGGTCTTAGCTACGCCGGACTTCACAAAAACCTTTATTGTGGAATGTGATGCCTCAGGAAATGGAATTGGTGCAGTTTTAATGCAGGAAGGAAGACCCATTGCTTTTGAAAGTCGTCCAATCAAAGGAAAGTATTTACAGAAACCTATTTATGAGAAGGAAATGTTAGCAATACTGCATGCACTAAAGAAATGGCCAACTTACCTAATGGAAGACACTTCAAGGTAAAAACTGATCATGATAGTCTTAAACACTTTTTGGAACAAAGACTATCTTCAGAAGAGCAGCAAAAATGGGTCACAAAGATGTTGGGTTATGACTTTGAAATAATCTACAAAAAAAGAAAGCTTAATGTTGTTGCAGATGCACTCTCAAGAAAGAATGAAGAAGTGGAAGCATTGCTTTGTGCCATTTCTATTATCCAACCAGATTGGATAACCGAAGCAAGAGATGAATGGAAGAAGGACAAAGATGTATGGACACTCATTCAAAAGTTGCGGCAAGATCCTAGTACATCTGATACATTTAGTTGGAAAAATGATTCCTTATGGTACAAAGATCGCTTATATCTTTGTAAGAATTCCCAACTAAAACAAAGGATTCTTCTGGAATTGCACACTCCTCCTTTAGGAGGACACTCAGGATTTTTAAAAACTTACCACAGGGTGAAGAAAGAATTTTTTTGGGATGGCCTTAAATCTGATATTCGAAAGTTTGTGGCGGAATGTTTGGTTTGCCAACAAAATAAAGTGGAAACAATTAAGACCCCAGGACTTCTACAACCTTTATCCATTCCAGGTCAACGTTGGGAGGAGATTTCAATGGATTTTATCACAGGTTTACCTAAGTCCGAAGGAAAGAGTGTCATCATGGTGGTAGTTGATAGACTTACCAAGTATGCACACTTTTGTGCATTATCTCATCCATTTAAAGCAAGTACAGTTGCTACTACATTTATGAATAGAATTCAAAAGCTACATGGAAGTCCAAGGGTTATTGTGAGCGACAGAGATCCCATTTTTACTGGAAATTTTTGGACGAAGTTATTTTCTTGTTTGGGTACTCAATTAGCTCATAGCTCATCTTATCATCCTCAATCTGATGGTCAAACTGAGATAGTAAATAAATGTTTGGAAGGATATCTTCATTGTTTTGTATTTGATAAACAAACACGATGGGTCAAGTGGTTACCTCTCGCTGAATGGTGGTATAACACTTCCTTCCATACTGCAGCAAAAATGACCCCATTTATGGCACTTTATGGATATCATCCACCATCCATCACATCATCTTTAAGGAAAATTCGAAGGTTCAAGCAGTGGAAGATCACATCGAGCATCAGCAAGAAGTTCTCCAACTCTTAAAGGATAACCTGAATTTGGCACAGAATCGAATGAAACAACAGGCAGATCAACATCGCAGCGAGAGAAGTTTTGATGTAGGAGATTGGGTATTTTTACGGCTACAACCATATAAACAAATGTCCCTCAAGCAAGCTAAGAAGGATAATATATTATCGCCAAAGTACTATGGTCCTTACAAGGTGTTGCAAAAGATTGGTACTATGGCATACAAATTGGAGCTTCCTGCTTCTTCGCAAGTACATCCAGTTTTCCATGTTTCAAGCTTAAAGAAGGTTATAGGTGAAAATCTTCCAGTTCAAACAATATTGCTAGAACTTGATGAGGAAGGAAAAATCATATTGGAACCTGAAGCGTTCACGGAAACAAGAACTCGACAACTACGGAATCGATCAATTTCAGAGTATCTCATCAAGTGGAAGAACTTACCCACTGAAGATTCTACATGGGAGGATGAGAATTTTATACAGAAGCACCCAGAGCTACTCAAGCGTTGAGGACAACACTTTTTGAAGGAGAGGGGCATGTTAGGTCCCTATATTACTAGTATAGTCCCTTATTTTTGTTAGTGTAACCCCCTTATTGTTATTATTGTACCCTTGTAACCCTCATTTTGTTATTATTGTGCCCTTAAATTATTATTGTTAGGTCGGCTAGGATTACATTGTGGCCCACTAGGATTACATTATGGCCCCATGGACTCCTATATGTAGAAAGGAGGTTTTGTAAATTGTATCATCCAAGAATTGTTCATTTATGTAATGTATTGGAGGTTGCCCCCTCGAAGTGGCTCATTTCTAAGGCGTTGATATCTCTTTTCTTCTCTTTTTGGAGCTGGTTACACAACACTGCTGGGCATGCCAAGCGACTGATTATGGATGGAATTAAGGACCATATTGTACCACACTTAGCTGAGAAGAAGACAACTAATGAAATGTGGAAGGCCTTAATCTCCCTATGTGAGGGAAAATTTGTCCAAAGGAAGATGTTGGAGACACAGATGAGGTCATTCATGATGACCAAGGGAGAAGACATGGAGCATTTCCTCTTCAGACTGCAGTCGATTAGAGATCAGTTGACTGTAACTGGTGCTAAGGTGGAAGATGATGTGATGCTCAGGACTGCCCTCAATGCAGTCACAGATGAGTGGGAAACCTTTATCCAAAGTATCTTGGGCAGAGCGAACCTCCCAGATTGGGACAGCTTGTGGTTGATTTTGCGTCAAGAAGAACTCCGCAGATTCACCAAAAAGCAATATAGCTCGAGATCATGAAAAGTGAAGAAGGAAGATGAGGAAGATGCAGCCTTGACATCAAAGAGGTAGCAAGGAAAGAAGAAGAAGGATCTGTCAAAGATCAAGTGTTTCAGTGTGGTGAAATGGGACATTTTACCAGCAATTGTCCTCAGAAGAAAAAAGACAAGGAAGCTTCTTTTTCCAAGGCTGCTGTGGTAGATGATGGATCAGAAGATGATGCAGCAATGAGCGCTCATGAACCACGAAAGTGGGGCGACATGGATATGTAGAGGAGCTACATAGTATGAGGCGAGATCCATGAGCAGCTCATCTCTTGAATCGCATACGAGCTACGACAGCCTTAGGACAATTGCAGGACAAGTGGAGTAGTGGGTGCATAGATCACAGATGAAGCAGAGGCAGATCTGAAGACTGGGAGGAGCAGCGCAGAGAAGGGCAACAACGACGTAGAAGTAGCAACAATGCAGAGGCTGATGTGACTTTAGCATCGCAGAGCAGAGTTGCTTATGCAGTGCAGAGCTGCAACAACACAGAAGGCTTTAGAGGGACAACGGAGTACAACAACAGTGTGAGAGATTTCAACACAAGGGGCTGATGTGACTTCAGTAGTGCAGAGCTGTAGCTGTGCATCATCCTTCAGATGCCAGCATAGATCTGTAGCCTATGGAGCTTCAGTGATGAGGATGCAGCCCATTTGACTTCTCTATCAAAGTTTGGGTAGGAGATTCAGTGGTTTCTCTTAACAACTGAAGTTGCAGTGCAATAGATCAGCAGTGGCAGTGCTATGAGCAACACATATGCAACATATTGAGAGGGAGCTGCAGTACAGAGGTTGCAGTGCCAGTGGTAGAGTCATGAGCGATGTCTGAGAATGGCGGCTGACGGTCACACGGAGTTAGTGTGGCAGGCCAAGCATCAACAACATAGATCCAGTACTCAAGATCTTGTGATACATGGTGTGATGTACTGCTAGAGCACACCCTTGATGCTAAGAGGGAGTGTTGAGATTTTGTGTATTTGGGGTAGCATCGGTTGTGCTCTAGGTCCCAAATTTTGAGGAAGGACTAGAGTTCACCTGATCTACAAGACCCAGAAATGGATTTGGGAAATTTCATCTGGTTTAGGAGATATTAAATTAATTAATTATTTTAATGTATTTTCTAAGTTAAAACTTAGGAAAATAAAATAATTAAAGTGAATTTAATTAAACATGTGATGAAATTGTCTTAAGTCACACGGATCAAGCTTTCTTTTAATCTTAGCCATTTATTCAAAATCTGATCATGGCCGTTGGTTTCTCAACTAGAAAAGTATAAAGGAAAGGCTTGGGGTCATTTGTAAAGATACACAGAGGTAGAGCATTGAAGCTAAGCTTAGATTCTAGGGCAGGTTTGCTAAGAATTCTCAGAAGTGTTTTAGCTGTAGAGAGGGGAATTTAGGCCAAGGAGATGATCTGATCCCAGGGTCTAGAATCAGCAAGAGGCAGAGATCAGCCCAGAGAGACAACGCAGAGAAGCAGGAGAGCAGCAGCAGCAAGAAGGGCAACAATTGTGCTACGCAGGTGCTGCGCAGTTCCTCAAGGACAGCGTGATTTTCAGCTGGAAGCCCTCCGGGGCAGAGACCCTAAGGGGCAGCGTAAGGACCGCATCACCCAGTCTGGGGTAACACAACCCTTTCCGGAGCAGCGCTGAGGGACGTGTAGGCTTCATAGGCTGACGCAGAGGCTTTTCGGGACAACGCTGGGGTTTCTAGGCCCTAATCTTGGCAGAGTTCTGTAAATCCCGTTTGAGGGTGTGGATCAAGTGATTATTTTGGCCCTAGATTAGCTAGTGAGCTGTAGATGTATTATTTCTCTGTCGGGTTTTCCAGATTTGGAACCCAAATTTGTTGTATTCAGAAAATTCTTAATAATAAAACCCTTCAGCAGCCAGAAGACCAATTTTCCCACATTGGGTTTTTTCGGGGACTATTTGTCCAGAAAATATATGTGTCACTTTGTCTATGTGTGCATGAACTTGTTCTATATCTGAATGGTGAAGATCTGTTATTTGTTTTGCTTCCATTTTAACTTGAATTTATTCAGTTAATAACTTATCTAAGTAGGAGGAGCATAACCAGATTAACAGTAAAGATTTCTGCATAAGTGTAAGACTCAGAAATTTTCACATTCCTCACTGGAACAGAGGCTCTAGACACAACAGAGCAGTTCTCCCAGCTCGATAGTGGTTAGAAATGGTAGATTTGGAAAACGACAGTCGCATGCAGTCAAACTTTCTTCAGATTTGGATCAACAACGGATGCGACTCTCAAAATAGCTCTGATACCATGTAGGAATTTATAGGGTAAGTTCCTTAGATCAAACACCAAACGTCACCGCTCATAAACAGATCACAGATCGGTACACCAGTATTTGACGTGGTTAAAGCGCTCAGAGAGGGAAACAATCCACGACCTGAGCCAACGCAACCACTTCAGGAATTTATTAATATAAACAAAGAAAATTTACATAAGCTTCTCTCATAAACGGTCACCAGACAAATGACCCTCCATGCTCTTTAAATAGAGATCGTGGACCAATCGGGTGTAAAGCCACAAAGCAAGTGTCGGTAATACGGAGGAGAGAATGAACCGTCGGATCACTACATATCATGACCGTTGGATTATAAGTTACAAAAGTACATAGTAAAGAAACACACTTTACCTAACTCTACGCTAGACCAAGTTATACTTAACTATTTTCTATGTGTTGGAATATCCTAACATGATGCTTGTAAAATCTAACTCTTTCGCTTGTCTTTTGGAACATTGATGTAGGCAAGACTCCCAAAGATTCAGAGATTATCCACACTTGACTTCTTTCCTGTGAATGCTTCCTTAGGTGTCATGTTCTCAAGAATTCTATGAGGACTTCTATTTTGAATGTATATTGCTGTCATTGCTGCTTCTCCCCATAAGAATTTTGGTAAGTCTTGATCAAGGAGCATTGTTCGAATACCTTCTTCAATTGACCTGTTCTTTCTTTCAGCCACACCATTTTGTTCGGGATAGTAAGGAATAATGAGCTCCTTCTTAATTCTTGCTTCTTTACAATATGAAATCAAAGAAGTGTATTCCCCACCATTTTCGGATCTCAAAGTCTTTATTCTTCTTTTGGTTAGGGTTTCCACTTCAAATCTAAACCCCTTGAACCTCTCAAATATTTCATCCTATTTCTTGAGGAGGTAGAGCCATGTCTTTCTAGAATGATCATCTATGAATGTTACATAGTAAAAATGACCTTTAAGTGAATTATGAGACATGGGTCCACACACATCAGAATGAATGAGGTCTAATATTTCTTTAGACCTTTTTTCACTATTTGGAAATGGTTTTCTTGTGTGTTTACCCAAAGAGCATCCCTTGCACACTCCTTCATGACCTTCTTTGATATTGGGGATGCCATGAACCAATTGATTAATAGTAGTGTTGTCGCATTGATTGTCTAGGCACCGTGACAACGGCTCGGATTGGGGGCTGTCACCCTGATCCCCAATCTCTCTATCTTGGTTGTCTCCTTGCAAGTTAAGGGAGGTAGACCCTAATAGAAATGAAGAAACAGAATTGGTTGGGAATCAACTCAGGAGACACAGCTGAAAGACCAAGTACTTGATGAGATTAACGAGATTTCACAGATCCAATTATATTAAAACCAATGCCTTATGGAGTTTAAAAAATCCCGTTATGAAATTAAAGCCAAGTAATTGATGTATAACTGCCGCTATGAAAACACAAATGACCACAATGATATTCAATAGAACGCAACACGACCATGCAAAAATAATCTGAATCCACAACAATGCTATTATGAGACGACTATCAAATTGAAATGTCAGATCATTGCAATATTTCCGAATTTATGATGTTCTAAATAACCCAATCCAGAAATTAAAAATTTTATATAGTCAAGTTTAGGATAAAAACTTAAAAGCTCATTTGACTATAAAAGAATTTTTTAGAATTTTTATATTTTATATTTTTTTATTATTTTATTATTTTTTAAATCCTAAAACAAATTTAAACAAAAATTAAAACTAACACTAATTAAAATCTAAAAAAACTAAATAACAAAAAAAAAACGAAATTTAACTAAGACTTAACACTAAACGTTAAAACTAAAATTACAATTTAAAATAAAACTAAACTAAAGTCTTTGAACTAAAAAATTTGAAACTAAAAACTAACGAAATTAAAACTAAAGCTAAATAACAAAATCGAAAATGAATTTAAAACCTAACTAAACCCTCCTACATAAAAATGAATCCAATAAAAAAAATTACGCATAGACGTAAGGATTTGAATTTTATAATATGCGTTTACTTTGTTTTTCTGCAAGTCAAGAAGGGGTCGAGGGTAAGGTCGATGGTAGCGCTAAGGTAACGGCAAAGGATTGATGCAGCAAGGAAGAGGGATAATGCAGGACAGGGAGAGCTCAACGGCTGACGACAGAGAAAGAAGATGGACGTCGGCTTTGTGAGGGCTGCGGACGGCAGAGGTGAAACGCAATGAGGGGCAAAGGGACACGTAGATGAAAGGGGAAGCGTACGGTTTGAAGCTTTCAGATGCAGCAGACAACATATACGTTTGACAGGGGCAACGTTTGCGAAGAATGAGGGAGCAGAATGGAATTGTGAATGGTTTTAAAAAGAAATCGCTGACTGTAGAATGCAAAGATGCTTCAGGAAAAACCCATTACAATCAAAATCGTCCAGCAAACTTAAATTCCTTCCGTCAAATCCAAATTTTAGATGCACCTTTAATAAAATAACATTCAAATCTGCCAACAGAAGCGATCCTGAGGCCAGAGCTTACCCTCAGGGGTTAGATCTGGCTTAGTTCTAATTTTTAAAAAAAAATCCCCCTACAAACCTACAAAACCAGAGCAGATCCAAAACTATACACAAAATTTATTAAACCCTTACAACCTATAGAATATTTACAAATTTATAGTGCTAATTTACAGATCATAAACCCTCTTGGCTAGATTTAAAACAGTTCAGCACAATTCAGAAAATAATTTTTTTTAAGAGAGGCACAAGCCCTAGAAGACCTTGTAAAAACACAATTTTGTAAGATAGCTTTGAGAATTAGAAAACAATGGGCTTTTTCAGATTTACGAAATCCGAGAGTTGGCTGGTCCAACTGAAGACTTCCCCAAATGCTCAAACCTTTAAAAAAGATTCCCTGCACACTTAGATCTGAAATTTAGATTGCTAGAGATTTAAGAAAATAAACATGAGATCTTTCAGAAAAATAGATAACTAGTATTTCCGTCAAATCAAAAATGTCATTTTATAAACCTTGAAAACTGCACAAGATACCTGTATGCAGATTAATCCATGAAGGCCATCAACCATAAAATGCCAAATAAAGTAGCAGAGTTTAGAAATAAATCACTACAGAGATCTGGAAAAGGAACACCAAAGTTTGTAACCCCAAAGTCTTTATGCTTTATTCATCAAAAGAAATCACAAGAGCTTTTAAGAACAAGTGCACGATCCAAAGATCGGATGAAAATATCACATCAATACCTCTAATTTATAAGACAAAATCTCGAACGGCTAGTTCGGTTGATCCATGTCAAAATAATCTCGACTGTCGAAAAGATTTGATCATATTTTAATCTGGATTGTCGAAATTATAGCTTTGAGGAAAAACGAATTTATCATTTAATTCCATTTTAATTAACTCAAAAATACTATTTTTGAGTTAATTACCTAAAATTTTTGACTTTGACTTAACCACCTAGGCCAAGGGTCCAAAATTTCTTGAAATTCTGAATATTCCCTTAGCCTGGGGCCTTTAAAAAATCATTTTTTAAGGACCAACGAATTTTGTCTTTGAAGAATTTTATACTCACCTAGGACCTAAAATTAATTAAATTTCTGGCTTAAGATGTTTTAATTAATTTGACCAGAAATTTTAATTAATTGACTGAGAGGGGATTTAATTATTCTTTTCAACCCTCTTTACATAAGATAAATACATTTAGACACATGAAGGGGGAATACCCATTCGTATAGACTCTCAAATAGATACCCAATTCTGCGACTCAAAACATGATCTAGTAGACCAAGTAGCTTGTAATAAAATAATCTAGCCAACTGGCTAAGATTATTCCCAAACTACTTTTACAAAGACTCGATAGAAAACACTAGGATTCACTTAGCATCTTGATGACAAAATCCACCCTAGCTTTGGGGTGAGGCTAGAGGGGAAAACTCTGCCGATCACTTGTGTCACAAAACACAAGTAAATCAGTGAGACAAAAAACCTCCTAGGATAGAAATTGTCATCAACATACTAGACTTACCGAGGTTGTTAAATACATGACGGTTTTACTTAGATCATTTACATCATAAACATGCAGAATGGGTTTACATATATTCATAAAACTGTCAACTGATGATGGAATCTGAATGGCACGACCACGTCGAACATGATGAATCCCATTTGAAAAAATGGGGGTGTACTGCTATGGGGTCGTTGACAAAGTGTGGTCAACAAGTAGGAATGATTTTGTAATGTAGATGACTATATCTCCTATGCCATAGCTCAATGGGATTGATTTCCATATGAACCAAAGCTCGTGCAGATTGTGTGATGACTCTATATAAGCTTCCTTCACAAACTCCAATAACCCTAGCTTTATCGATACTTGAACCTTTTCCCCAAACCAAAACTTTTCAATCAACAAAAGAAACTCTATCCCCTTTATCTTCTAAGCAAGAAATAGAAACTAAATTCTTTTTCAAACCCGCAACATATAGTATATTATTGAGATGTAGCTTGGATCCATTCTCCAACTTCAAAGATGTTGATCCCTTTCCTCTAACTGAATGAGAGGATGGTTCCTTCGATAGAGCGCGAAGTTGTTTACTTTCTCCTGTCATGTGTCTTGATGCTCTACTATCAATAATACATGCATTGTCATCACTAAGAGAACTTGTAAGAGCAGCTAAGAACCCTTGACTTTTGACCTTGTTGAATAAGTAGTAGAAGATCTTCTTGATATAGCTTCATGCAGTATTGAATCCCATTCTTATATAACTTGTCACAGAGGTAGCAACCATTTCCTTCGAGCCAATAGAGTGGTCTTCAATCTTCTTTGACCTTAGCTCTGATACCATGTTGAGAAATCAATGCTAGTGGATTAGGGTTCAAAAACACGAGACAAAAGATGTAGGCACTCTGCCAAGGCAAAACCCTCTATAGGGGAAAACCTTGTCAAAATCTCTTCCTTCAATAGTTTTTCCTGAGACTCTTCAACCTAGAGACAAACCTCCTCCACACCAAGTCAACCCTCTCTTTTAGTAGCTTCGATCCAGACCTTTGACCTTGTAGCAACACTTAGATCTATGCAGCAACAACACTTTGACCCAACAACTTCGACTTGGAAGCAATAGGCCGCAGCAACCAACACCTTCGATTTGACAAAGAGACTTCGATCTCCTAAAATAGCCCACATGAGAGAGAGATAGATAGCCCAAAACTTAGATTTTTTCCTTCCTTTCTTTTCCAACTTCACACTCTTTTAGCTTGTGAAAAAATCTTTCGATAAAAATCACATATGAAAAATATCGTCGATGCGTTTTGAACCAACTATTTTGGTTCGTCATCAGGATATTTTAGCCTCGTTCTCCAACACACGCTTTTTCCCAGCTCTTTCTAGGATATTGGATTTGTGTGTGAGAGTGTGTCCAAATGAATTCGAATTGCTGCAATATATAGGCTTCTGGTGAGGTCAAATTGCCCAATTTGAGGGCGACTTGATCTCCTTGAGGCTGACTTGGTGTGGAGGTGACATAATTTATTTTTGACTCAAAAAGCCCAAGAAGGGTCTCATAAAATGTACAATGACTCTAATGACTCAATATTAATCCTAGGAGTCTACAATGGGACTTTGACTAATAAACATGATGAACCAAGCATGAAACCCATGCTTTAATAAGTCATTGTAACAATCATAAAAAATCTTTTGACAAGTACATTACATAATGACTCAAATACATTTATGAAGATTGAACCTAGTTACATTTTTCAACATAAGTGTAGCGAAGCAAGATTTACTTGATTCAAAAGCCCAAAAAGGGTCTCATAAAATGTACAATGACTCTAATGACTCAATATTAATCCTGAAAAGAAGCAATGGACATTGTAAAACATGATGAATAGTGAACAATAACAATAATTATTTGTAACAATGTAAAAATTTTTGTGGTACATAATGACTCAAATACATTTATGAAGATTGAACCTAGTTACATTTTTCAACATAAGTGTAGCGAAGCAAGATTTCTCCAAGATGAAGGCTCGTCTAGCCTTTTGTCCTTGGCAAAGCATCCTGCAACCTCTCTTGTAGTTTCAGACTTGAGGTAACCCTAGAAACCCTAGGGTACTCGCACGTGTGAGCAATAGATGGCAAGATTTCAGACATTTGCTTAATTCTAGAGTCTCATCCATCTTCACTTGCCTTCCTTTGTCTTCTATGACCCTCACATTCCTTCTTCATTTGTAGATCAAACCAAGAATGTGCTTACTTGATTATATCTTAAGTGAGGTTGAATCCTTACTTTATATAGCCTTTCTTAGGGCTCAAATATCCCTCAGAAGGCCGACTTCTTATAGGCTGTCCAACTTGGTTCTTAGGAGCCTTCTAGACATTTCTATATACAAAATATTTTTTATTTCTTTGATACAAGTGTTTGAAAGGGTATTTTACAATATAACAATGAATCTTTGACTTATATAAACCCTAGGAGACCTAATGACCAATAACTTGAGCATGAAACCGATGCTTTAAAATATTTTTTTATATTCTTTACATCATTTTCTTTCTCCAAATAATGTTTACATCATTACATGAGTCAAATGACAATTATGAAGACCGAAATTTGTTACATTCTTCAACACTCCCTCTTAATTAGGGAGTTATTCATAATTGTCCAACTGGTAAAAGGACAATACTCCCTTTGAAAAGTTCTCATAAGAAGAGTCTCTGCGCTGGTCTCTCTGCTGGTTGGAAACTGAGACCTTCTGGCCACCGGAAACTGTCTCTGGGATTTGGCACTGACCCAACGCTGTCTCCTCAACAGAAAACGGAATCCCTCTTAGGCTCTACGTAGTGCCAGCGTAGTCTCTGCGTCACTGGCTCTGCGCTGCCTTTGTGGCTTCTACTGCCTCCTTTGCTATGCACTCTCCAGATCAGGAATCCTTCCAACCGAAATTACTGCCCCACTCTGCAAAAGATCTCTCGATCGATTTTCTCCCTGAGCATTGCTCACTAAAGAATTTCAATCTCTTGATCCTCTGGCTCTCTCGACGTCCCTTCCAAATGACCCTTCAAGTCTTTCATATAATCTTCTCATTGAAACTTCAATCGCTGAGATTAAATCTCTAATCAACAGATAAGATTAACTTTTGACTTGATCTCTGCCTTTTCTAGAACATTCACACTTTGTTTTATTAATACCCTTTAATTATTTTATTTTCCGATGTTTAGACTTAGGGTCCCTTGAAAAATAATTAATTATTTTAATAAAACTCATTCTGAGTGGAATTTTCATAAGCGGTTTCTGGGTTCTCTGGAATACATGTGTCTAAGTTTCCCTGCCAAATTTGAGACTTAGAGCACATCCGATGCTACCCAAATCAACACTCCCTCTTAGCAAGGAATGTGCTCTAGCACTATCCCCTGCTGAGTACTGCTTTGATTCTGCTACATCTCCCTCTGCGCTACTAATGTTTGACAATGTTGCCCACCAACTTTGCGCAAACGCTGCATCTGTACTGCTGCTGACACTGCCATTGTCTACACGGCATTCGTACTGCAACTCCCTCTCAAATTCTGCATTCGTGCTGCTGCTGGCCCTGCCACTACCAACTGCCACTGGATTGCAACGCTATTGCTTATTGCAACAGAAAAACATCCCAAACTGAACAAGATGTTCAATATGATGCATCTCGGTACTAAAGATATGACTGGCATTGTTGCTAGTCTTTGCGCTGCCCCTCTGAAGCTATTGCGCTACTACTGATTCTGCGTTGTGCCTCACTGCGTTGCTACCAATTCTGCTCCGTGCTGCTCAGACTATTGCGCTGCTAACCACTGCACTGTCACTTCTGCACTCCTCTGCACCAACTTGCACTCGTCCATCCTGCTACATTTGATTTGGGCTCTCATAGGAAGGTATTGATCTGAGAGGTGGACTCCTTAAGGATCCTACCCATCCTGTAGCTCTCTGGGTCTACAGCTCCAAATCACCCCACCTCCCTCTTGGAGATATATGTGCAATCATAGCGAACTCCTCCTCATTGATCTTGGCAGGTGTGGCTTGCAGATGACGTTTCTCGTCTTTGTCTCTCTTCTTGAGAGGAGATCGTATGGCATAATGTCCCATCT
The DNA here is from genome assembly GCA_034641835.2 of Pinus albicaulis. Taxonomy (NCBI): domain Eukaryota; kingdom Viridiplantae; phylum Streptophyta; class Pinopsida; order Pinales; family Pinaceae; genus Pinus; species Pinus albicaulis. The sequence goes on from CM076580.1 coordinate 509,747,257, forward strand.
CGCCACATCGGAAGCATTTGACCATGGAAAGGTCCTTCCTCATGCACTGCTCGTATTGCCCCTTTGATGCAAGGGCCACATTATCCTCGTCCTCCGTCTTCCTCCCACTGCTGTTGCTGCCCTCAAGTTGACAATTGAGTAAGTCCCTCCTCATCTCTTCTTGCTGACGAGCTGCCCACATTGACTCCAAGTCCAGAAAATTCTCTCTGCCCAGGATGCTCTGGACAAAGACTTGATAGTCTTCAGACTGAGTTGAGGGCCAATCTGACCATCTTTGTGGCTCGAGGAGCTGATGCCACAGCTGTTAGCTGATCTCGGTTCTCTTGAAGTCTAACGAGGAACGAATCAATGCGCTCATCCTTCTGCATCCTGGCAGTCCACATCTTCTCCTCCAAATACATCTTCCGTTGCTTGGAAGATCCTTGATATAACTTCTCCAAGGCCTGCCACATTTCTCTAGTTGTCACTTTGCTAGCTATGTGACACACGACATGATCCCTCACTCCATCGAGGATTAGGCACTTTGCCTTAGCCATATTCTTCTTGTATACCTTCAAAGGATCTGCATCTACTGGAACAACCACCACACCTTCAATGAAGAGTTTGAGATCATGCTCATACAATAGGAATTTGATCCTTGCCTTCCAGATCACATAGTTGGACGCTCCCTCCAACTGATCTTGATCTCTCAGCCCACTTGCTTCCATCTCTACCGACTAAAAAAAGATGTTGAACTAGCTCCCTCTCTCTCCTCTGCGCAGATCTAGCCTGGCCTACGCACTCCCTACTGGAGATGGTAGATCTGCCACCCAATACTGCTTCTCAGATCTCGAAAAATAGAATTCCCCAGCTAGGAATTCCCCGAGGAAGAAAATTCCCTCAAAGTGTCTCCAGATTTCTCTTTTGAAGCTTTCTGCACCAGCAATCACAGCTACGTAGAAAACTGTGTCCCTCTAGCCACTGATCTGCTGCGCTGCTCCCTCTGCCTTTGGCAAACTACAAACTGGAAAAATCCTACCTCTTTGTTGGCTTGCTCAGAGAGAGATTTTCCTTGTTGATCTAGCCCTCTTGGCTTGGACTGCGCACTTCATTGGGAAATCGATTTACTGTTTACGCAACTCTTTGATCCTCGATTTCTGCTAGAACACTGGATCTGCTGAATCTGCCCTCTTGCTCCTCCCGCACTGAGCTACACAATCTCTGATACCATGTGAAAATTCATATTACTCAGAATCCTATTGCAACAACTGATGGAAAGTCTTCTATTTATTATTTACTTAACACATTATTCACTATGTTCTACAAGAAAATATCGAAATCCATTCACTACAGCCTTCACAAATAAAATTGCGGAAGAAAAACAAGTGTGGAAACAAGATCTGAGCATTAGAAAATCATAGACACATTTGACACTGTTGTTTTTGGACTAATGTCCCTAGAAAAACCCAATGTCGGAAAACCGGTGTAGCATGTGAGGGTTTATATATTATGAAGTAACTTTTGAGTACAAATCTATGATTGACGAATCTGTAAAATCATGTAGAGAAACGGACAAGTAAAATCATGTGAGGCAAACCTCACTACTCCACGGGAACCCGACACTGATCAACACCCAAGTCGAGCTGCTCTATGATGCCTCTGCGCAGTGACTGCGTCACTCTGCATAGTCTCTGCGTCACAGCTGTGGCTGCCCTATGTCTCTGCACTGGTATCTCTGCTGGCTGGAAACTGGGGTCTTCTGGCCTCCGGAAACTCTCTTTGGGATTTGGCACTGACCCAATGCTGTCTCCTCAACGGAAAATAGAATCCCTCTCAGGCTTTGCGCAGTGCCTGCGTAACCTCTGCATCACTGGCTCTGCGCTGCCTTTGTGGCTTCTACTACCTCCTCTGCTATGCACTCTCTGGATTAGGAATCCTTCCAACCAGAATTAATGCCCCTCTCTACAAAAGATCTCTCGATCGATTTTCTCCCTTAGCACTGTTCACTAAATAATTTCGATCTCTTGATCTTGTCTCTCTCTCGGTGCCCATTCCAAAGGACCCTTCAAGTCCTTATAATCTTTTCGTTGAAACTTCAACGACTGAGATTAAATCTCTAATCAATGGCTAAGATTAACTTTTGACTTGATCTCCGCCTTTTCTAGAACATTCACACTTCGTTTTATTAATACCCTTTAATTATTTTATTTTCCCAAGTTTAGACTTAGAGTCCCTTCAAAAATAATTAATTATTTTAATAAAACTCATTCTGATTGGAATTTTCACAAACAGTTTCTGGATTCTCTGGAATACATGTGCCTAAGTCTCCCTGCCAAATTTGAGATTTGGAGCACCTCCGATGCTACCCAAATCAATAATCCACTTATCAATAAAGATGCCAATCACAGTTACCAAAGATGTAAAACACGATTATACGTGATCTTATTACTCGATGCCCAAGAGATATGAAGTTAGATTCACAAGATGCCATTATTCCCAAGAGACTTATCACCAGATTTGACTTATGATCTAAGTGGTTGTTAGATGTGAAGATTAAATTCCTATAGCATATAAACTCACAAGAGACGAACAATGCTGGCCACTTTCACAATATAAATCCTAGGAACAAGTCACCAAACATAGGACTATGACGATACTTAAGTACTTTTATGTTCTGATGATCTTTCTATGAGCAACAAGTGACTATTATGACAACAATTAACAATTTATGACAATAGTAAACAAGTTATGACAGTAGTAAGTAAATGCCAATCCAACAATGCCTAAGCTTGCCCAATGTTACAAAAGTTTGCCAAATTGCCAAGTAAGCCTAATTAACTGAAAAATCAGAAGTGTTAGCCCTCTTAAGATGTGTTCTTCAGTGAATTTTCAGATTTGAAATATTTATTAGAGCAGTAAATAAATGACAGATCAGCAAGCTAGTGATACCAAAATTAGTGCCCAAAATGCCAAAAATAGTAGAAATTCACTAAAACTGATTTTTTTAAATTTTTTGATCCAATTTAGGTGTATGCTTTAGAAATTTCAGATCTTAAATTTTTGGTCATGCAGAAAATTCCAGCCAACAGAAAATCAGATCTTAAGCCAAATCCAAGATGCCCAAAAGGCCAAAATTCATGAAAATCAAGATTTAACAACTTTGACCAATTTTGACCATTTAGTATGTGATTTTAGGGCTTAATTCTTACTGACTTAATTGCTTTAATAAAACAAAGATAAAGGCTAGGGTTTAGAGGTCAAACCTGGGCCCAAGGCCTTGAAGATCCCTTGGTCAAAATTTGTTGAAACATTGGGATCAAGTTGCCACCTGAAAAATAGAATTTGTGAGCTTCAAAACCTACAAAACCACCAAGTATTCAGTCCCAAAACTTCAGATCAGGGTTTAGGGCAAAGTAGGGCAGAAAATGGCCAAGAACAACTAACGCTAGGCTAAGGAAGGCCAATGTTGGAGGCAAAGGTGGCTAGGATGATAGATCAGGGGCCGAAAAGGCAAAAAAGAGGCAACACTGGAGGAGGGAGAGGCATAAAGGCTTGATGCAAGGGCAATGGAGGGCCACCAAGGAGGATGTTGAAGGTTTCAGGGGTTAAAATCCTATGGCAAGCCCTCTAGGGCTACCTTCTAGCCATCCAGTAGGAGGCCAAAGCCAAAAAATGCCACGACTAGCCCCAAAATAGGCCTAAACCTTCCGCGTAGGGGATGGAGAGGAGGCTGAGGCCCCTAGGCCTCACGACCAACCTCAGAGAGGCCTAAAACTTGGACGGAAGGGGTAAGAGGGCTGATGCAGGGAGGAGGAAGGTTGACGTTGGCCTTGGAGGGGCCACATCTGGTCTCGGGATGGCTAAAGAGTAAAACTCTTGTCTCAATTTTTTTTTTTCTTCCTTGGATCTGAATTTTGCTGAAAAATCTTCAGTGGGTAGCCCTGCAAAATCTTCAAGAGGCTAGATCGTACCCTCAAGGGCCTAAAATTAGCTCTTCCTTCACTTGATCTCTTGATCCAACTTGTAAAAAATAAAAATACAACACCCAAACCCCAAATATATACAAAATAAATTGAAAAAACTCCAATGCAAGTTAGAAAAACAATTTACAATTAAAATTACAAAATTATTTTACAAATTATACAAGGCTTTTAAATGAATTTTGAGATTTTTTTTTTTTTTTTAATAATATTTTTTCCTTTCATGAATGATTAAAAATAAAATGCTTCAAAAAATTTATGTTCACTATAGCCCTAGCAAAGATTTAATCCACCATATAAAAACTTAGGATCCAAGCAAAATGATCCTTGTCCACCGTCTGTGAACTTGGAGACCAAGGATTGAGTACTTGCAAACACTGTATTATCTGAAAAATAATCATATAAAACACAACATAGGAAGCCCGTAGTCAATACATACCACAGATCAACGAACATGAACACCTCGAGTTGCACCCCAAAGTCTTTTATTATAGAAAAAAAAATAGTTCCTAGTGAGACAATAGTTTACAAAAATGCTTCAACAACAATATTCTAGCCAGAGATCAAGATTACTAGAGACTCAATTGACTCTCTAATTTATAAATAAATCCTCCATGTGGAAAAATAACGGCTAGTTTCTTTGATCCTTGTCAAAATAATCTTGGCCGTTGATAAACACTTCAACATCTTTTAATCTTGGCCCTTGATTTTTTATCTTTGAGGAATTTTCAAATTTAACATTTAATTCCATTTAAATTAATTCAAAATTATTTATTTTGAGCTAATTTCCTCAAAAATTTGATTTTGACTTAACCACTAAGGTCCAAGGGTCCAAATTTTCTTGAAATATACAATATTCCCTTGGTGGAGGACCTTTAAAAATTGATTCTATTAAGACCCACAATTTTTTCCACTTGGAGAATTAATTTTCCTAAGACAATTTAACTTGACTCTAATTAATTAATTTACTGGATTAAAATTTAAATTTATTTTGCCAGAAGAATTAATTAATTTACACATGAGGGGATTTAATTATTTTTCCACTCTCTAGTGCATAAGATTTTTCAATTACAACTGTCAAAGGGGGAATACACATTCAGATAGACCCTTGAGACACATAACCCGTTTGTGACAAAATATGATCTATTAGACCAAATGATTAGTAATAAAATAATTAAGCCAACTAGCTTAAATTATTCCCAAACCACTTTTACATTAGACTCGACTAAAACACTAGGACTCACCTAATATTTTGACAATAAATTTCACCCTAGCTTTGGGAGTTTAACCTGGAGGGAAAAAACTCTTCTGATTAGCCGTGTTTAAGAACACAGATAATCAGTGAGGTTAAAAGCCTCCTAGAATAAATTTTGTCGCCAAAATCATGGGCTTACCTAGGTTGTTACATATACTCAAGGTCTTACTAGGATCATTTATATCATATAACTTGCAGAATGGGCTGATTATGACACATGGATTGTTGATAGATGCTCTGATTTTGCTGAAAAATTTGGTGCTTTTGCTTCCTTGGAACTTTGACAATTTGAGTGCAACAGTCCCAAAAAAAAAACATCCAAAATTGCCCTTCAACTCTTGGCCTGCTCCATAGATTAATTCGGCCCTCAAATAATCATGAAAAAAGAAGAGATGCTCCATCCAGATCTTTGTGTTTCAATTGTGGATGCAGCTAGGCTTATTTATTTGCTCTTCTTGCAACTAGGCTTTTGTGCACTTCCTTGAGAAATCAGACCTCTGATTAGGGCATGTTGTAGCCATTGTTGCAACTCTTCTAACTCAACTTAATTCTTTCTCAAGTGACTGTGGCTAGGCTTCTTCAACAAGGTTCTTAATTCGTTGTCTCTTTTTTTTGCTTGTTAGTCTATTGTAGGCTTTTTCGGTTCTTCAAGAAGACACTTATAGTTCTTGGCTTGCACCTAGGGCATACTATAAAGAACTTGGACCTGTTTTCTAAGAAAACCAACCACAAAACTCATTTTCCTCCTCGTCGGCTGTTCCTCCAATCTTGGTCTGCTGTCACAAAGGATAGACACAAAACAATCCTCTTTTTCTTGGCTTGGAAACTCTTGACAATGATCTTCTTAGCTGCCATGCTTTTGACCTAAGCTCTGATCCCATGTCGGAAAATTAGATTGTGGCAGCATTGATTCTCTTTTCCATTCATGGTAGTTATTTGTGATTTATATTCTTCTTATTCTTTATTATGCTTATTTTCTTATCATCAAATAAATTCCAAAATAGGAAGATCACAACCATACACAATGAACACAAGATATAGGCTCGAAGCGAGGAAAAACCCCTCCAAGGGGAAAACCTAGAAATAACTTATCTTCTTATAGAATCAATTTCAAAGGAGACTTCCAAGACCAAACCCTAGACCTAGGATGCCACTAAGAACCAAGTCAACCAACCAATCTTCTCTTATGCAATGCAAGACAAGATCTCCAAGGGTAGCGAAGCAATATTTCTCCAAGATGAAGGCTCTTCTAGCCTTTCGTCCTTGCCAAAGCATCCTGCAACATCTCTTGTAGCTTCAGACCCGTGGTAACCCTAGAAACCTTGGGGTACTCGCACGTGTGAGCAATAAATGGCAAGATTTTAGACCTTCGCTTAATTATAGAGCCTCTTCCTTCTTTGCTAGCCTTCCTTTGTCTTCTATGACCCTCATATTTCTTCTTCATTTGTAGATAAAAAATGTGCTTACTTGATTGTATCTCAAGTGAGGCCAAATCCTTCCTTTATATAGCCTTTCTTAGGGCTCAAATATCCCTCACAAGGCTGAATTCAAGTAGGTTGGCCAACTTGGTTCTTAGGAGCCGTCTAGACATATCCATATACAAAATATATTTCTTTCTTTGAGACAAGTGCTCGAAAGGGTCTTTTACAATATAACAACAACTTTTTGACTTATGTAAACCCTAGGAGACCTAATGACCAATAACTTGAGCACGAAACCGATGCTCCAATTTTATATTATTTTATCCTTTACATCATTTTCTTTCTCCAAATAATATTTACATCATTACATTAGTCAAATGACAATTATGAAGATCGAAACTAGTTACATTCTTCAACATCATGGGTCTCCTAATGAAAGATAATCCTGCAATGCTCCAATGATGAGGGCTTTGACAATGGTGCTTGCCCTCCCATGTCTCAAGGGTGAGACAAACCTCCTCTGGGCCTTTGATCAACTGCCATAATATGTTAAGACGACCCAAACACACTGGTCCAAGTGCATCATCTCATGAATAATGTGGGGCAATGAGTAGAACGCTGAGGGTGCTGAAGGTGCCTATGGCATGAAATGATGCTCTAACACATGATGGAGTCCCATGGCTTGCAATAGATCGCCTAAGAGTGTCAATATGATCCTCTGGTGGGCTTGGGCCCCAATTAAGTTGTCGAGCCTATGATGGAACCACCTCCCAATTACATATAAGATCCAATGCACTTCCTTACCATCAGGTACAATAATTCATCAATGCATCTAAGAGAACCAAGCTTGTTAATAAAGAGCACACTGAAACTTCATAGTGGGCTTCCCTTCCAAACTTGGGGTTTTAAGCTTGTAATAGTGTTACCTCCCTAGGTAGCAGTGGCTAATAAACAATCCTATCAGGTGTTCCCAACCCTTAAGGGGAAAGATAAATCAAAGGTACATCCTTTAATTGATAGTGGTCATGTGAATAATGATGAGATGGATGGGGAAACAGGGGTCTCAAAGCCAAATGCCATGGGTTCAATGATGGTAATGATGAGGGATGTCCACATATTGAGTGTATACATGTAGGAGGGAGAAATCATGGATACATGAGTTACCTCAGCCCTTGTTTTTCCACCCTTCATTATTTTCCTTTTGCCTTTATGATTTTTCTTTGTATTACTGCTTGGGGCTCTAGGAAATAAGAGCATGCTGTGAAAGATATGCAACAACTATTACCCCCTTAAGGTAAGGTAGTTGATCTTCCACCAGAGGTTTGGACGTGCATGGGTTATTTAATGATGTGTGGGGCAGTCAAGGGCCCTAAGAACCAGGGTGGCAACCATGATGAAGTGGTAGAGCTCTTGTTTGGATTTTGCCCACATGCTATATTCAATGCTACAACCATCTTTTGCATTTTATGATATTCTTTTTTTTCTTTTTCTTGATTGTGGCCATGATATGCTTTTAACGTTCTTTTAGTTGCATCAACCTCCGAGGCAATGGTTCTAGCCCAACCCAGACATGTGGACAAGGGGAGGGGGTGTACCAGTGCCTTGTGGACCCAAAGATGGAAAATTATGAAATAAGGCTTGTAATGTGCGGAGGGGAGTGAAAAATGTGAAATGGGAAAATGAGATCATGCTACCAAAATCAGGGTTTCCCAAATAGTGCCCTAACTAAAGCCATAGGCTAGGGGAGATCCCATAGGACTAGGATTGAGTATTAACCCCCCATTTAAGGTGAGGGAACAAAACTACAGTCAAAACCCTTTTTCCAAGTCACCAAATTGAAATAATCCATGCCCAACATGCCCAATGAAAAACAAGCATAAGCACCTGATTGCACAACGAAAACCATACCTTTAGGATTGGATTGCCCACCTTTAAACATATGCTCTTGACAGATGGGCGAGGGGAGATGGCTGGTTCAGGGAGCAGAGATCAAATGGCACAATACATTGGCTACATTGGTGTCTGTCTATGGCTGTTGGCTGAAGAAATGTCTAGGAGAAAAATTCTCCTATGGGGTCTGTGAAATTTTCAAATATGAAAATTATTACTGCTGTGATTGATTTATTTCGCCTACTTATTAGATAAGTTTTTTACAGATGCTTCAGTAAACTTTGAAATAAACACAGCTGCAGTACTTCACTCTAATCAAAAGCAAAAGAACAGAAATAACACATATAGCACAAGAGAAACAACCATATGAACACAATTATTTTTGAACAATTGTCCCCGGAAAAACCCAATGTGGGAAAACCAGTGCAACAGATAAGGGTTTGTATTTATCTTCAGAAATGAAAAGATCTTTTACAGAAGTCTTGGTGAGCAAAATATATTAGCATACACCTGGCATGAATTTTTCGGACTCTCCGGAAGTATTCTCGACTCTCGAGGTGGCCTCCTACACCCTCTGCGTCATCCTGCATAGCTGCTCTGCACAGTCCCTCCTTGGACTGTGTAACTCTACATGGAGGGGTTGGTGTTGCTCAACACTCCCTTCCCTTCACCCTTCTGCCTTCTGCTTCTCTGTTAGCTGACTTCTCCCTCCTCCTTCTGCCTCTGCAATCCCGCCTCTACAAAGACACCCACTGAAATCGAATTCTCTTCAGAATCGATTTCCTTCGGGTACTGAGAATGTCTCCGGCTTGATTTCCAAATGACCCTCAAGCCTCTTCTTATAATCTTCTCGCTGATGAATCAACAACCAGGATTATATCTTTAATCAATGGCTCATATTAAAAGATGACTTGATCTTCGTTTTCTAGAAGATTCACACTTTGATTTATTAATACCCTTTAATTATTTAATTTCCCTAAGTTTAGACCAAGGGTCTACATTAAAATAATTAATTATTTTAATAAAGCAAGATTCGAGTGGAATTTCCACAAACGATTTCTGGGTTCTCTGGATAATTGCTGTCCAAGCCTCTCCACCAAATATGAGACTTGGAACACTTCCTGATGCTATAAAATCAACACTCCCTCTTAGCGAGAAAAGTCTTTAAGCAAGATACCACTGTACTGCTCTGATTCTAGAACACCTACTGCGTTGATGATGTCCTGGTTGCTGCGCCTCATCTCTGCGCTGCTGCTCTATGTACTTCTGCTTGTGACACTGTCTCTACCACTGCCTCATCTGTATTGCAGCTCCCTCTGTCTCTGTAGACCACCCATTCCTCTAATGGAAGGTGTTCTCGACCATCCCCATCTTCTCTTTGAAGTAAGTGAACTTAATCTTACTCAGAGCCTTGGTGAGGATATCTGCCACTTGTTCCCCTGTAGGAGTGTACCTCCGTTTGACATAGTCCCTGATGAAGTGGCACCGAATGTCAATGTGTTTCGACCTCATGAAACACATGATTCTCAGAGAGCTTAATGAAACTCTGATTATCACACATAATCCCAGTCGGTTCCATCCTCTTCTTGAGTAGGCTCAAGAGTAATTTACAAAGCCATATGGCCTCGCACGAAGCTGTGCTTGCTGCCATATACTCTGCCTCGACTGAACTTAGTGCGACAAACTTTTGTTTCCTGCTGCACCAAGAGGTCATTCCTGATCCGAGACTGAAACCGTGCTTACTGGTACTCTTTCGATCCACTGTGCTTCCAACCCAATCTATGTCTGTAAACCCACTCAACTGCACCTCGTTGCCCTTGGTGTACTTCAATCCATACTCGACTGTCCCCTTCAGAGATCTGAGAACATATTTGGTTGCTACCCAGTGAGCCCTCCTTGGTTCCACCATGAACTGACTGAGAGTATTCACTGCATAACAAATGTTTGGTTTAGTATTGACCAGATACATCAATAATCCGATGAGCTACCTATACAAGGTGGGATCAACCTCATTATCCTTTGTTGTGTCTATCTTCTTCCAGTTAGTAATCATAGGCGTGGCCATGGGTCTACAGTTTTCCATCTGAAATCTCTTTAGGATTTCTGTAGTGTATCTTCCTTGCCCTAGGAAGATTTCTCCCTTCTGCTGCCAGACTTCTAAACCAAGAAAATAATGCATCTGCCCCAGATCTTTCATGTCGAATTCCGTAGCCAGATTCTCCTTGCAATCCTTGATGAGCTTAGATGATCCAGTAAGAAACAGATCATCTACATATAATACTAGAATTAATGGCTCATCCCCTACTCTCAAGTAGTAGAGATTGGGACATGCGTCACTCTTGACGAACCCCATCTCCTGCAAATAGCTATCGATTCCCGATACCATGCTTTGGGGGCTTGTTTTAAACCATACAAGGCTTTCTTAAGCCTACAAACATGAGTCTTCTGCTAATGTGTCTCGAATCCCTCTTGGCTGGTCTATGTACACTTCCTCCTCTATCACCCCATTCAAGAACGCTGTCTTGACATCCATCCGGTGAATCTCCCATCCCATCTCCGCTGCTAGAGAGATGACAGATCTGATAGAAGTGTAGCAAGCTATAGGGGCGAAGGTTTCCTCATAATCGATCCCTTCCTTTTGTGTGTACCCCTTATCTACAAATCTGGCCTTGAACTTCTCTATGCTGTAGTCTGCAGCATGCTTGATCTTGTAGATCCACCTTGATCCTACAACCGATCTGTCCTGTGGTCTAAGGACTACTTCCCAGACATCGTTTGTCATGATGGAGCTATACTCCTCCACCATGGAATCCACCCACACCTGATGCTGAGCTCCATCTCGAAAGCTGGAGGGTTCTCCAACCTGAGCTACTAGGGCCTAATATCTGTCAGGTTGTCTTCGTACCCTCTTCTCGTCTCTAGGGGCTACAACAAATTCTTCTGTGTCCTTTAGAATTTGTTGAGGTTCTCTGCTCGGTCTCCCACTGGTGGTGGGCGGTCTTACCTACTCTCCTGCCTGCTCTTCTTTGGAGGAACTCTCCTTAGAATCCTTGTGCCGTGGAGAGGCACTTGACCCATCCTCTGTAGGCCGTTGAGGTTGTACTAGTGGATCCTCCTCAATCTGCGTATCTGTAGCCATTTCCCGAGATTTCTTGAAGGCTTTGTCCTCCATGAATTTCACGTCCCGCCTTACTACAATCTTCATGCTTTCTGGAATATAGATGCGATATGCTTTCACATTTTCACTATAGCCCACAAGATAACCCTTTTCCGCAGTTTGATTCAACTTCTTCCTCTTCTCATCTAGAATGTGGCAGTACAACATGCTGCCAAATATTCTAATATGGCTCACCTCCAGCTTGCTTCCTGTGAACACACTCTTAGGAGGTACCTTCCCCAATGCTCTATGGGGTACTCTATTCTGCACATACACTGCTGTATTGTAGGCTTCTGCCGACAAAGAATTGGGCATATCTTGGTCATATAACATTGCCCTTGCTGCCTCTACAATGGTCTAGTTCTTCCTTTTTGCAACTCCATTTTGCTATGGATTGTATGGAGCTGTCCATTCTTCTTGATGCATTCCTTTGCGCAAAAACTGGAGAAGTATTTATCGATATACTCTCCACCATTATCCGACCGCAGCTTCTTGATCTTCTTTCTTGTTGAGTTTTCCACTAACGCTTTGAACTCTTTGAACTGTTCAAAGACTTCATCTTTGGTTTTGAGAAAATAAATCCAAGTCTTTCTGGAATGATCATCAATAAAGGTAGCAAAATACTTTGCACCACTGAGAGTGGTTGTGGACATTGGACCACAAATATATGAGTGTATCAACTCCAATAGGCTCTTGGCCCTGCTAGTGCTTCTTGGAAATGCTGCCTTAGCATACTTCCCTAGTACGCAACCCCTGCAGGCTTCATCTCTCCTTGTGCTGAGTTCAGGAGCTCCTATGACAATCTTCTTGAGAATCCTCAAGGCTCCATGATGTAGATGCCCCATCCTTTTGTGCCATAACTCATTCAGATCTCTTTCGTCTGTACTGCCAATCAGAGCCACGGGGTATTCAAGCTAGAGCTTATATAGTATATGTCTCCTTACTCCAATTTATGCCTTCTTGCTCCAGCTAGGATGTTTGAAATAAACTTTGTTTCCAATAAAGTATACGTCATAACCCTTGTTCTGAAGCTGAGACACTGAGAGTAAATTCATTCCCAACCCTGGTACATGCAGAACGTTTGTGGCCCGAATCTTGTTGCTATCTTCTGTCTGAAATGTTATGGTACCTCTTACAACGGGGGTACACTTGGCCTTGTTTCCCATAGTAGTATGGAAATTCACCTATTCTTCTTGGTAGCTTGAAAACATTCTTGAACCCCCGTCATATGAGCAGATGCTCCACTGTCAATATACCAAACACTTGGAGGAGTCGTGCTTGACACACAAGCGAGATCCTCCTCTAGTCTAGATGCTAGCACTGTCATGTCATGTTCCCTCTGTGTTTCTGCGTGCTTTGGGAGACTGCGTGAGTCCTTTTGGCTGCATGAACCCTTTCGAATGTCGGATCTTTGGTCCATAGCAGATCCTCCCTTCCCATCTTTAGCCTTTTGCTCTGATATCATGTGAAATTTTCAAACCTGAAAATTATTATTGCAGTGTTTGATTTATTTCGCCAACTTATTAGATAAGTTATTTACAGATACTTTAGTAAACTTTGAAATAAACAGCTGCAGTACTTCACTCTAATCAAAAGCAGAAGAACAGAAATAACACATATAGCACAATAGAAACAACCATATGAACACAGTTATTTTTGGACAATTGTCCTCGGAAAAACCCAATGTGGGAAAACCGGTGCAGCAGATGAGGATTTGTATTTATCTTCAACAATGAAAAGATCTTTTACAGAAGTATTGGTTAGCAAAATAAATTAGCATACACCTGGCATGAATTTTCCGGACACTCTGGAAGTATTCCCGACTCTCGGGGTGGCCTCCTACACCCTCTGCGTCATCCTGCGTAGCTGCTCTGCGCAGTCCCTCCCTGGACTGCGTAACTCTGCGTGGCAGGGTTGGTGCTTCTGCTCAACACTCCCTTCCCTTCACCCTTCTACCTTTTGCTTCTCCGTTAGCTGAATTCTCCGTCCTTCTATCTATATGCAATCCCGCCTGTAGAAACTCACCCACTGAAATCAAATTCTCTTACTTCAGAATCGATTTCCTTTGGGTACTGAGAATGTCCCCCGCTTGATTTTGAAATGACCCTCAAGCCTCTTCTTTTAATCTTCTTGTTGATGAATCAACGGCCAGGATTATATTTTTAATCAATGGCTTAGATTAAAAGATGACTTGATCTTCGTTTTCTAGAAGATTCACGCTCTGTTTTTTTAATACCCTTTAATTATTTAATTCTCCTAAGTTTAGACTTAGGGTCTACATTAAAATAATTAATTATTTTAATAAAGCAAGATCCGAGTGGAATTTCCACAAACGATTTCTGAGTTCTCTCGATAACCGCTGTCCAAGCCTCTCCACCAAATATGAGACTTGGAACACTTCCCGATGCTATAAAATCAACAGGGTCACCTACTTTTGGTGGGTAATAGTTCCCCTTCTCATAACTTGGCATCATTCTCACATATTCTTACACTTGTCTTTCTTCAACGTTGATCCAACACTTGTCATTGTTAGCATCAATGAAAATACATTGCTCAACAAAAGGCTCAATCCCCATAATACAACTTTGAGAATTACCTGTAAACACGGATTTGTTAGTGGCAATTCCCCCCTCTTGGCTTCTATCCACTTGTCAGATCACTCAAAAAAACCTGCTTACTGTTATCTTAAGTGAACTTACATAACCAGCACTAGAAACGAACATGGTAGATATTGTTTTGGTGAATATATTGCTGAGGTTCTGGAAGGAAACTTATTGGAAATATCAGCGAAAATATCAGAAATTATCAGAAAATATTAGAAAAAAATTTGGACCTGAATTTTTTTGAAATATCAGACAAATCGGCAACCTGAAAAGGTTATTAAAAAGATTATTCAGGTTGCTGATTTGTCCGATATTTCAAAAAATTTCAGGTCCACGTTTATTCTTGCTGATATTTCAAATTTTCTTGATATTACCCCAAATATTTTCAGTAAGTTTCTTTCTAGACCCTCAGCATATTTCCCAAAACAATCTTTGCAACATTGGTTTCTCATATTGATTATTTATGTTGATTTAACATACAGTGAGCAGATTTTGTTGAGTGATTTGACAAGTAAATAGAAGCTAAGAAGAAATGTTTGTGGCTATTCCCTGTAACGAATCTGTTGTCTATAAATTATTTTCAGACATTCTGTATCATGGGGATTACACCCTTAGTGCTGGAAACATAGTTACCTTGAAGTACATTTGTTCAGTGTTTATTTTATTGGGCTGCCTTATGTATTTGGTTGGAGAGAAGTGAAATATAAGCCATAACACTGAAAAGTTGACAGAGAATAGATTTGGGAAACCTAAAGTAAATGATACATAATTTCTGAATTTGCATTAAGCACCGCTTCTCAAAGTTTCCACATTGACTAGGTCAGACTTAGCGTTACCTGAAACACAATATAATAATGATATGAATATTTTCATTTTGCATTAAGCGTGGATTCTTGAAAATTTCACATTGACTAGGTCAGCCTTAGCCTTACCTGAAACATAATATAATAATATGATATAACCTGACGGGATGGTTGTGGCACCAAATGTGAAGATTATACCATTCTCAAAATTACGTGCACCTTCATGACTCATGAGGAATTTCCCTAGGATGATAATTCAAGAAAAACTTTATGTATTTAAAATTAAAATTGCAAGCTTTTGAGTTCTTTATGGACAGTTCTCTGCCCCTTATCTGGTATTTTATCTGTTCTTACCTTTAAAACAATCAGTACATGGAACTGGAATGTATTGCTTGATGAAAACTTCTTTATTCAAGATTTGGATTTTTTATTCCATTGAATTTGATTAGTCCTCTACATCATAATGTGTTATATGCAGTTTTCTCTGAAATATTAGGAGTTAGATCTGCCACTCCCAAAGAGACTTTGTTCGACTTAACTGGCTGTTCATTTGTTCACATGCTAAAATATCCTCAAGTAATTGTATTTTCCACCAAAACATTTCAGGAAGGAAACTCTTGTTTTTATTTTCTATTTTAAAAAAGCTTATTCCCTATTTCAGTCTTTCTAGTAAGTTTGATAAGCATGATCCTATTCCCCATCAAATATCTTCTTATGCTTCATTATAATTGGAGGCTGAGCATGTAATAATTATGTTTGGTAATAACTCTATTTCAACCCACTGGGAATAAAAAGCAGAATATGGTAATGGTTTAAGAGAGAACTCATTAGCATATAATAAATCTATGCAAAGTACCAATGAAAAGTACACATACAAAATGCTAGATTGAATAGAGACACTGGAAACATAGAATAAATACAGAATGCTGGAATGAATAGAGGGAAACATACAATGAACACTGAATGCCGTTAGGTATTTTATTCTTTTCAAAGTGAAAAACCAAGATGAGTTTGTGTGAAGGTTTGATTGACTATTTGTATCCTTATGCACCCTTGAATGAAGATATACTGACAGCTGTCCTTGGACTACAAACTATTTTAATATTCAAGACATGGAGCACAACAAAATTTGACTGCACTTATGATACATTAGAAATGTGACTTGCTATGTAGAAATTTCAGTTTCCCACCCCGGTTTTCAGTTTCACCTTATTTCTCCATATAGTTAAATGCCCATTCCCATAGCCTTACATTCAACAAGCTGAAAAAATAAATATTTTCTGAAAACACAAATTCTAGAAATTTTCACAATGCTGGAAATTGCAGAAATAAAAATCAGCAAAATAAATCAGCCACACAAAACATTTAGACACGCTGATTTTAGGTCAAGATGACCCTGGAAAAACTCCCCATAATTCTTGGGGAAAACCAGTTCGAAAGCTCCTTATTTCTGAAAATGCTTTTTACAGTGAGGCAGAAATTACAACAAAAATTTCAGCAACTTAATAAATGTACTTATCTCGATTTCCTTGAATCTACTCCGCCTTGGAAAACGTGCAAAACAGGAAAAACTCAAAACAGAAAATTTATAGCATTTATGACAGCATTAAATGCTGAAATGGCTTTCTCGATTTTTGTGCCCAGCTGCACTGTACGGAATAGACACCAGACCCTCCTCCTCGATTTCCGTGCTCCTTTGCCTCGAAATCTATGCCGAAGCTGCTGTACGGATTCCTCGAAATTCATGCCACCAACCAACAGTCTCTCTCGATTTTTGTGCCCAAAATCTGCCCAGAAATTAATGCTGAAGCCGCTATACGATCTTCCTCGAAAACTATGCCTCTCTCCCTCGAAAAATGTGCCAACCACTTGCTGTACGGATTTTTGACTTGGGAACCGTGCCTCTTTGCTACTATATGGATTTCGCTGAAGTCTCTATCAGCTGCCCTCCTTTTCTTCACTGCTCAGAAATTTCTCCTTAGCTTTCTCTCCTCCTCTCTCAATCTGCTCATGAAAGAATGAATGACCTTTTCCCTCCTTTTCCTCCTTTAACCTAACCCTAAGTGACTTTTGGAGAATCCCTAAATCTAATGGCTGAGATAGCTTTAGATCTAGGGCTGAGATTAAATGTTCATTTAAATCTCACTTTCTATTTTTCAATTCACCCCACTTTAATAAAGACCCACTTAGTCATTTATTTCCAAAGTCACTTTTCCTTTCTAATTTTACATTGGCTTTATTAAAGTCACTTTAAAATTAGACTTTAGTAACTTTATCACTTAAAGTCACTTTTAAATTAGATTTGACTTTATAACTTTATAAAGTCATTTTAGGAGAAAAATTAAATTCTTTTGGACACTTTTCCCTAAGCCAAAGATCAAAGCCTTAGGGAACCACCTATCCTCCGGTAACCAAATTTCAACATGTTATGGTTTCACAGATCCCCTAATTTGTGTGGACTAATAACAGAGTTTCCAATCAGAAATAGGAATGGGATCATAACAAACTTAAGGGTGCTCATGTCTTATCTGGTCACAGTCAAGTAATGAAAAGAAAATAAATTACATCAATATTTTTTTTTGATATGGTAAATATTTGTTTTAATCTGGGGGAGCTATGAACTCAAGCTCTGCATTAAAGCTCACTTTAATCCGTGGGGAGCTATGAGCTCAAACTACGCATTAAAGCTCACTTTAATATGGGGGCTGTCAAACTCAGGCAACTCATACTACATGATCTGGATTCTATGCCCACCAAGGTTTGAACCAAGATCATTATTGTAGTGAGGCTGCATCTCAACCAGACCGCATCCCAATGGACTAATTAGATCTTTTGAATCTATACACAATTTCTTGTTTAATTTTCTTCACAGGGAAGCTTTGTGATAATCTATGTTGTTCATCTTCCTCTAATTTGTGTTTCATTTTTGCTTTTTATTCTCCTGGCAGGTATTTGTTGACCATCCTTCGTATCACCGGCCTGGCAATCCATATGGTGATAATTTTGGTGCTTTTGGCGATAATCAGGTCTTATGCTCCTTTCAGTGAGTCATAGTCTTCTGACATGATATATACCACAAACATATTTTATGACAACTGATGTCAGTGAATTAACACCTCATTTGCAGTTCCGCTTCACTCTTCTGTGCCATGCTGCTTGTGAGGCTCCTTTAGTACTCCCCTTGGGAGGATTTACATATGGAGAAAAGTGTATATTTATAGCAAATGACTGGCATGCAAGTCTCGTCCCAGTGTAAGTTATTAGCTTTCTACATCTGATAGTTTATTATTTTGCATTTTAAGCTTCTGTGGAAGGCTCTTGCATCAATTTGCATCAGCATTTGAGACATCTCAACTTAACTAGGCATCTTGATCTGTTCTAACCATTGCAACCTGAATTTTAGATAATTTTAACAGTAAGGCTAGCATTTTTTTCTCATATAAGTCTTTGTGGAATGGTTAATATAATTCTTTTTGTTTATTTCCATTTTTAAGTCTAATAGCAGCTCAGTATCGTCCACATGGAGTTTATCGTGATGCTCGTTCTATTCTTTCTATACATAACCTTGCACATCAGGTAATAATACTAATTACATGCACTGATATAGTTGTTTCTCTTTGGGTATGTAATATGATTAACTGATTTTTAAAGCACCAATTGCTCATTTAGTCAACGCTACCAAATTTTACTTAGATACAGCTAGGATTTAAAGTGCTGTGACTGTTAATTACTTTCACTTTTTGCATTTAACAAGGGGGTTGAACCTGGAACAACCTATGGGAATCTGGGATTACCTCCTGATTGGTATGGATCACTGGAATGGGTCTTTCCTACATGGGCAAGAAAGCATGCTCTTGATAGAGGTGAAGCTGTTAATCATTTGAAAGGTGCAATTGTTACAGCAGATCGAATTCTGACTGTTAGTCAGGTTATTTTCTAATCACCATAGAATCATGCAAAGATTGATATTTTTGTTGTCACTATTTAGAGTTTAAATATTTGGAATAGATCCACATCTATGTTGTTTGAGAACTCATTCTGTTAATGTTTAAAAATAATTGGTGTCTTTGTTGAATGGATGTTTCACCTTCTCAGTCTTGTGAAAAGAATCTTTTGCAAGTCTAAAGTGATTTCATAATTCCCAAAGATTCTACCTCATTAATAAATATTTTCGTAGCATAGATATTGCCTTTTTCATTGCTAGTCTAATAATATAACATAGAGGTTCCTGTTATAAAATTTTCCCAATTAAAAAATGTAAACGTGTTTCCAACCATTTTTGTTGCCTTCTTGCGATATGATCCAACTCTTCTGCATTTTTCTCAGGGATATGCTTGGGAAATAACAACCACTGAGGGTGGATGGGGTCTTGATGAGCTTCTACAAAGCAGAAAAGTTGTGATTAATGGTGTGATTAAAATACTACGTTTTCAAAATCTTCTGGTAGTATACTGAACTACACTGCTTATTTGCATTATTTTTTTGTGGAAAAAGCCAGGCATCACGAATGGAATTGATGTTGATGAGTGGAATCCAGCGTCAGACAAATATGTCCCATTCCAGTATTCTGTAGAGGACCTTTCTGGAAAAGTATGTTTCATCTCTAAGTTTGGGTCAATGATTTTAGCCATGCATTTTATTCTTGATGTAGAAAACAGTTTTGCATCTATTCCTTGAACTTTCAAGCTCGTTCATGCAGGTGGAATGCAAGGCAGCTCTACAATTGGAGCTTGGACTTTCTGTTCGACCAGATGTGCCGCTGGTGAGTTTGAAGAAGATGACATGTTCTATTTAAGATTCTTAAACAACATTGTTAACTGTTTTGGAATTTTTTTGTGCAGATTGGTTTCATTGGAAGATTGGACTACCAAAAAGGACTTGATCTTATTCAGTTGGCACTTCCAGAACTGATGCAAGATGACGTCCAGTTTGTAAGTTTGCATTTCTTTTTCCTTTTTTGTTGTATGGTTAGGTTATAGTGTTTCTGAGGGCAATCATCATGGTGTATTTCTATTCTCATCCTATGTCAGAGATAGAGTACACACCAAAAACTGGATGTCAAAAGATCCTCGATATCAGTTATATTTACATTTCAACAATCTTACTTGTATGAACTTCTTCCATTGAATAGCATTAAAAGTTGACTTTTCCAAACTCTATAGAGGATTCTTAGAATGATATAATCCCTCTTTGGGCTAATTTTATGCCCTTGTAATCATCTGCTCAAGAGTGATGTTTCCACATGCTTGGATTGTGATACATTTTCAATAGAACTACAGTGTAGTGCTATTAGCTATAATAGAAAGCATCATTATTTTCCTACGCTTGAGACAGGAATACTCTTTGGATGGAGTGGTATTAATATCTAGGTATCAAGGCAACCAAGGTGGAGAGAATCCTGGCATGCATGGTATGAGTTAAAAGATTTTACACTACTCCTGTGATGACTTTTCTGTTTGGTAAATTATCTGTAACTATCCATTTCATGGAATTATTTCTTTCAAAAGCACAGAAAACGATGGTCATCTTCACAGAAGCAGCTTCCCATGGTAAAATATCTTTGAATATAAAGCTGGGCATAAAGTATAAAATTGTTATATGCCCAAGTAAATCTTCTATGTATGTTTTGGAGGATCTTGTTCTATAGCCACTTTATTTATTGATTTATCAAGCATCATATCAAGTTGAGAATTGGATATGGTACTAAAACATATAATTTAATTTAATTTGTGACAACATATATGTTGAGAATTGTAGCTTGGATAGGAACTTCTGCACAGGCTTTGTGTTAAAAGCAATGTTGTGAACTTCATGATCGGGATTAAATTGGCGAGGGGAAAAAATCAGAAAAAAATCATAAAAATCGACACATATAAAAATATTCATTGTTTTTCAATTTTTTTAATATCATCCACATCATAAAATAAATGCATTGACACATAAATACGAAAAGAGAACTAATATATAAGATGTGTAATAACATGTCCAATGCTACATCACACATAACAATGAATCATGTCTTGAATATTAAGTCCTGAGTCCCAACTCAGCCTCAAAATATCAGCAAAAATTATAATAATGTATCTCATATCATGAGTCATAATGTCATATTCAAAAGAATGAACCAAATAACTAATACTACTGATTTCCTCTGCCTCTCTTGCAAGAAAATGTAACAACTTTCCCTCTAGATGAAGAAGCTGGTGGGGATGGCAGTGGACTCTGTTGTGCTCTAGAAGCTCAAGCACTAGGAGTTATAGGAGGTAGACTGCCTCTTCTACTGGTGACAGGGGTAGGTGGTGTCACCTCTTGCTCTTGCTCCTCCCCCTCACTACATCCTGCTCTAACCAATCAGGGGCCGACTCCATGATAGGCCTCTCAGTCTCAACCCTCCATGTAGCAGTGGTGTCAATCGTATCCAATGAGATGGCCTCCACATCAGGTGTCCTCTCAAGTTTCCTCACCCACAATCTAAGATTGTAGTAGACGTAGACCATGTCATTAAGTTGTTGAGACTCCAACTTGTACAAGGGTCATAAATTAATAAATTAAATAATATAAATAATAAATTAATAATTATAAAAAAATAATTTAATGAATTCAAAAAATCAATTGGAATATTTTAACCTCTTGCGCTTTGTGGTGTGTATTTTTTCAAATACACTCCAATTGCGCTCGCATCTTGAGGAGCTACATGTTTGGCAAGCCTTTGGAGATTGGGTATTCTGCCACCATAGCTTCTCCACCATGCATCTACAACAAATAAGATAAAGTTATAAACATAAGAAAAAAATGAAAAGTTGAAGTAAAGTATGAAGTTATGAACTTGAAGAAACAATGAATTTTGAAAAAAACTAAATTTTACATGACATTTTAGTATTCCTATCATGGATAGCCATGTCATAGCTAAATGTGCCACCTGCCATTTTGTATATCTCCATTTGTTTGGAGATTTTTGCACACTCTGTTGGAGATGGCGCCATCTTCTAAACACAAGTGAAGAATCCATTCATGACATCAGCATCAAATAAGAAACCAAAGGGGTAAGAAAATGCAAGGTTCAGTAAGATCCCTACAACATAATGGGATGATGGAGTGTGTTGTTCGATCACTCATCAATCACTTCCCATAGAAGTTGTTTCTGAAACCCCTCACCCCCCTTATCATCATAGTAGCTCCGAATGGATTCTTTGGCCCTATCCATGGCCTCATACAAGTAGCCCATTGCGGGCTTCTCTCCATCAACTAATCGAAGAACCTTTACCAAAGGCTCAGTAATGCTGCACATCTCCTACATTCCCACCCATAAGCGTTCTTGGTATGAAACTAACTTGCATATGACCTCTCCCTCTGGATTGCAACTATATGTCAAAGCACGCCACTCCTTTGAAAGAAACATTCTATTGACATCCCACATAGAATTCAAGAGCGATTGAAGAGATATGAAATTGGTGGAAAACCGTGTAATGGCATGGTGCATCTATGAAAATTCCTAGACCTGAAGCAATTTAAGGAATCCTACTGCAACCAATTGGATTACTTCTCCTATTATGTACTTTACTTTACACTATTATTTCTGAATAATACATGAAATACTGAAGCAATCACTGAAGCAAGCTACACTATAATACTCGTGATTTTGAAACAAGAAAACTGAACAAGGAAAATCATTCACACATGACACCTTTATTTTGGACTAAGTCCTCGGAAAAACCCAATGTGGGAAAATCGATGCAGCAAATCTGAGTGTTTTATATTATTAAGCAGTAGCAATGTCTGAATACATCTCTGAATAACCCTAGGGTAATTCAGTTATAGAGAGAAATATGTTGAGAATTAGGTAGGGCTAGGTTTAATTCAAATTCTCTTCTTGATAATTACTTGTGAGCTTACTACTTTTACTTATCTCTTCTCTTCTTAGCTTATTATGTCTTTCATCAAGTCGATTACCAAAACACAAAAGACAAATTTATGCTCTTCGAGCCAGGGCCAAAACCTCTCCCTCTTGGAGAGGAAAACCCACAAGAAATTCTTCTTATAGACTTTCAGATGACAAGCACCATGATCATGACAGAGACCCTTGATCCTTGTATGCTTCCAAGACCTTGTCACTGCTTCTTTAAGATGATCCTTCTTCTCCTGCACCGTCCTGCACGTTTCTGCACCAGAACTGGATAACTTAGTCTATCAACTGAACGATCCTTCTTCTCTTCTTGACTCTAGGAGATCTTGGTTCCTTCTTGACTCTAGGAACTACTCTTCTTCCTTCTTGTTGTTCTTATACTGTGTTACTATGGCTGCCTTTCCAATCTGTAATATAAATTTTATATTCCGGGAGAGAGATATATTCTAATTTCTAAACAATGATCTGAAGATGATTCCTTCTCTTCGCTGTGTGACAGAGATCCGAGTAAGGATTCTTTACCTTGCTGTGGTATCTATCATATCAGAGTTATCCTTATATACTTCGCATACTTTCTTCTTATCTTCGCATGATGCTACAGTTAAGACACAGAGATATCCGAAACTGAATATATATTGAAGCCCACACATCAATATACTATCCACACAATTCTGCTCTTGAATTAATACCGAAAATCTCAGTGGTTATACTTCGCTTTTTCCTGAGGTTCTTATCTGCACGGTTTCATCTAGATGTCCGAACTTCTATATCCAAATGAGTCGCAGACATGTCCTTACATATACTGGACATACCTCCTCCTTTTGAAATTTTAAAGCTGAAATACTACTGCAGTGATTGATTTATTTGGCCTACTTATTTATGATAAGCTATTTATAGATACTTTCAATAAATTCTAAAATAAAACCAACTGTAGTATTCACTTAATCATAAGCAGAAAATCAAATAGAACGTGTTATCACTCCACCAGATTTCCAAGGCTAAGGAAGGAATCCCAACAGAGGTAACCACAAACCAAGCTTTTGACTTGATACCTAGCCCTATCAAGCTGGAGAGGGCTCTCTCCAAAAGAGTCACAACCAGGAGGGCTGGAGCAATTAGGGTTTTAGGCTAGATAATGAGTGCAAGGAGTTGTTTTGATTTGGTTTTGGTTGGATCAATCAACAGATAATGAAATAGATCAAGGAAAACTAGGTCAGGGCTAAAGAGTGAGGGTTGCAGGGATGAATGGGGAAAGGTAGGTATAATGTCAATCACTTGAGGGAAATGATTATGGAATGGTTTAGAAAATGTAAGGAGGCTGAGGGAAGCATAAGAGATGTATTTTTCTAAGACAGGAGATATGAAACAAAGTATGATCAGTTACCCAAAACAGAGCATGGCTAGCATGTACTCTGAATTTCACACTTATAAAAGATCATAACATAGACATGAAAAGGAAATGAACAATACATTCACACATATGTCACTGAAGAAGAAACAATGAAAGGTATTTAATACCACAAGTATCCCATAGATATAGCTGCAACTCCTCTTGTATTAATGGCCAAAACTGAGTACAAGGTATCCTTGATCAGCTAAGCAAAATGAAACTGATTCCAACTTCCAACCTTTGAAAATGAGTCAAAAATGACATGATATAGGCCTCAAACAACCTCTCCCAACCTTAGGGGTCGAATCCATGAGAGGAGGCGCTGATCCACTAAAGTCTGAACTGAAACCTAGAGTGTAGGGTGGTCAAAGTGACTCATCCCTAACTTTTGTGAATTGATTCATTACACCTCATTTAGTTCATTTACCTAATGTATTTACCCTAGGTAATAGTAGAAACATGATAATTACATTTATATCATCAATTACATGAGGTAAAAACATGATTCCCCAAGGTAAAATTCAAATTTGTAAAAAAACTCAGAAAAAATTAGTTAATTGTTAAACGCGCAACGCCATTTTACCCCAACTTGCAGACTATTTTTGACTGGGTTTCATGTGTCCAAATGGGCTCCAAGATAGCTTGTTGGAAGGCCCTTCAAGTCTAGTTTCCAGAGCTTCCTTCCGGTTTCAAAAGGAAGGTCATTTGCCCTGTCAAAATTTATTTCTCCCAAGATTGGTCAAAAAGTGCTGAATGAGGGTGTAGAAACACAGAGTGCTGTGACAGGAAACTTGTGGAGGCCTTGCTCAACTCCAAATTGAGCTGATGATAGCTCATTGGAAAGCTCTCTTTGTCTAGTTATCATTTGACTCCTCAAGCAAGTCATTTGGACATTCTAGCTAGGAGAAAACATTATTTTCCCAAGGTCGCTCCAGAAGTGCAACAAACCTCTTGAAGCACATGTAGTTTTGACATTTCTCCAAAACCATGACACTTGTGTAAAAATTGAAGGAGGTTTTTTTTCCTTGGCCTATGATGGACAAAAATCTTTCACTTTTGTTAAATTTATATTTGTTTGGTCAGAAACACAGTGTGAAGAAAAACCGGCCCTATGAGTGGCAAATGACTTGACTCTTGGAATGACTTCTCAAAAAATGGAGACATGAGGTTTATTTACTGAAATGACCTCATACTTGCTGAAATGACCTCCCTTATGCCTCCTCTGCTCAGATGTCTCTGATTCAATAGCAAACCCTAGCTCAGTGTGAGAAGAAATTAGGGTTTGGTGTAGGCAAAACAGGGGATTTAGGATTGCCTTGTAGAGGGAGGGGAATGAAGGGGTTAGGGGCTGTCTAAATTCTTGGGGAAATTTTGGGGGATAGGGATAAGATGTTAGAGAGTAGGGGAAAGTGAAATTTCAAGGATTGAGTGAGGGGAAGGGGTCCAAAAGAGAAAAACACAGGGCTAGTCTCGAAAAGTGTCAAATTGTAGCAATAGGCTAGGGCTTGTGGAAAAATGATGGTTTTGAGGGATATGAGTGATCAAAACTGTTTGGGAAGGTATATTAAGGATAGGGGAAGGTGTAAGAGCATCAAGATACAAGTCTTGTTGATGATTTAATCATGGAAGTCATGAAACCAAGAAAAATGCCCTCAAAACCCTAGGAGAGGGAAATGAGCTTTCCAAGCACAACTGAGAGACATATATGGTAAACACAAAGCCACTTGTTTGGAAATGATAGTTTTAGAACCTGGAATTGTTGAAGAGCTTTGAATCTTGATTATTACTACTCCTTCAAAATATGAATTTGATGTTGAAATGACCAATTTTTATGATTTTGACCCTATGACCTAATGATGGCACAACATGGAAGAATGAGCTGAATGATGACCATGATGAATATGAGACTTTTGGGAAAAATGTAAAAAAAATGAAGCAAAGTCAATGATAATGACAAAGATGAGGTGAAAGTAGAGTAAATAAGGTGGGATGGGTGGGATGCAAATACTAGTGCTAACATCGGCTCCAACTGGGGAAGATAGCTTCGAAGGAGGTGTCTAGAACCGCAAACCTCTGGGAACTCGTTGATAAGTGACTTCTTATTTTGGGCATGGAGTCACATGCAACTACAAACTGATCTTTATTTCTGAAACCAAACCACTTATACAAATTGAAAATGCACATACTGCAAACTGTAAACTAGATGCTGAAGGAGATTCTTGTCCAACAAGCTTATTGCACACTTATCCTACACTAATCTACTGATAATTTTGTTGTTCTAAATGATACAACAATGCCAGTGCAGCCAGTCAAGCAATTGCTTATATACCTTGAATTTTTGACTGTATATTAAAAACATTACAGATACAACTTGACCTTTTATCAAAAAAAACCCAAGATGTGCAATTTAATGGCAACTCATTATACATTTTGACTTCATAGTAGAAACAAAGTTGGAGAATCATGCTGAAAAATCCTTCCATATACTCAGCTATAGGATCGTAGAAAACAAATTTCGTTTGCTGATTATCAAGCAATTCAATAATTTGATTGTCATGAGGAAGCTGCTCATATGGGCTGTTTAAATCAGACCTTGGTTGGAACTGTGTGATATCAATTTCATGTTCAAGAACATAACATCCTTCAATCTTAGAAACTAAAGGCAGCTGGAAAAAGTCCTCATAAAACCGATTTTGATCTTGCAAATTGTGAGACTGAATTTTAACATCCAACACCCGAATATCTTTCTTAGTTTTGTCAACAAACTCCTCTAAAAAGTGAATTTCCAGATCTATATTTGCATGACTTTAGATAAATAGACAAAAAAATTGAGAAAGCCTCATCAATTTGATCATCATCAAAATTATCCCAGTGTTCTTTAAAACTTGTAATTGAGATAGGTTCTACCACATACCCTGTCATCTTGGATCAATTAGGCCACTGAATCCGCTTTTAAGCTCTGATTTCTTTTGATAGTTTGCAGTCGCCATGAATGTCTTGATTCTGGATTCTTTTGCTAGTGGAGTCTTTGGATCAAGTTGAACTGTGTGGAGTCGTGAGGTGAATGATTCAGCCTTCTTATGTCCGACTGTTGTTCACCATCAACAATTAGATCTAAGTTGTAGTCGTTCTTTCTCGGGGAAGATAGAGCTTTCGGTCCCGACAACAACGCCAAGATGTTATCACTCCACCAGATTCCCAAGGCTGAGGAAGGAATCCCAACACAGGTAACCACAAACCAAGCTTTTGACTTGATAGCTAGCCCTATCAAGCCGGAGAGGGCTCTCTCCAAAAGGGTCAGAGCCAAGTGGGCGAGAGCAATTAGGGTTTTAGGCTAGATAATGAGTGCAGGGGATTGTTTTGATTTGATTTTGGTTGGGTAAATCAGCGAATAATGAAATTAGGTCAAGAAAAACTAGGTCAGGGCTATAGAGTTAGGGTTGCAGGGATGAATGGGGCAATGTAGGCATAATGCCAATCACTTGAAGGAAATGGTTTAGAAGATGTAAGGAGGCTGAGGGAAGCATAAGAGATGTATTTCTCTCAGACAGAAGATATGAAACAAAATATGATTAGTTACCCAAAACAGAGCATGGTTTGCATGTATTCTGAATTTCACACTTATAAAATATCACAATCATAGACATGAAAAGGAAATGAACAATACATTCACACATGTCACAGAAGATATGAAACAAAATATGATCAATTACCCAAAACAGAGCATGGCTTGCATGTATTCTGAATTTCACACTTATAAAAGATCATAATCATAGACATGAAAAGGAAATGAACAATACATTCACACATATGTCACTGAAGAAGAAACAATGAAAGACATTCAATACCATAGGTATCCCATAAATGTAGCTGCAACTCCTTTTTATTGGCTTGGCCAAAACTGAGTACAAGTTCCCTTGATTAAGTAGCAAAATGAAACTGGTTCCAACGCCTGGCTCCTATGAATATCTGAGCTAAATAGACCTCAAAACCACCTCCACTCATCCATAGGGGTCGAATTCATGAGATGAGGGAGATATTACATAAAACGCTGAACTGATAGTTAGAGTGTAGGATGAGAAAAATGACTCATTCCTATCTCTAATGAACTGATTCATTACACCTCAAATGGTTCACTTACCTAATGTATTTACCCTACGTAAAAGTAAAAAAATGATATTTGCATTCATCTTGACCATTTACATAAGTAAATTCCTCATTTCCTAAAGTAAAAGTCAAAATGGAGTGAAACTTCAAAAAATTCTGAAGACTGTAAAATACATTTTTCTTGTGAAACGCGCAGCGTCCAGGTAGAAAAATTGACCTCTGTTCAAGGCTGATTTTGAGTGCCTTCTTGGTGTCCAAATCAGCGCCATGATAGCTCATTGGAAAGCCCTTTGAGTCTATTTTCCAAAACTACCTACAATTTTCAAAATAGTGCTCATTTGCCCTGTCAAAATATTGTTCTCCCAAGACTAGTAAATGCGTAGCGTCCAGACAGATTTAGATGCAGGAACATGAAATTTTGATGGTTTTTTGAACTTTTGATGGACTAGTTCTCCTCCAAAAACTCTGAAACTTTCTAGGGTTGATGTCCTCATCAATACAAACTTGCTGGTAGTGGCCATTTGTCATTTGGAGGTCCCAAAAAAGAGCGTAGTGTCCAGGTCGCTACGTGTTTAGGAAAATTTCTGTGCAAAAATACTCAAAAACACATAATTTTCATAGAATGCAAAATTTTGCCAAAACTTGTCAAAATTGTGAGGGTACTTGATCATTTAATGTTTGAATCATGAAGTGACACCTCTGCAAGTATGTCCAACTTCTCTTTCTTCTCTTGCTTGGTCAAAGCTTGATTTTTTGCATGGGCTCGTTTGAGCTGGGCCCTTGCAATTTTGTTCCTCATGGCATAATGTTTTGCCATCTTTTTTTGAATGTCATTTGTCCTTTTGAGCCTTGGCCAAGAGCTGCTCCAAGTGTTGGTTGACCCTCTCAAGCCATGCTTATTTGTTTTCATTGATCTCTAGGGCAAGTTTTTCATTTAAGGTAAGCTGGTCTACTAGCTTAGCTTCCCTTTGTCTTTCTAGGGCTAGAGCTCTTTTCAGCCCTCTAGTCCTTGGTCTCTGTCTTGGAAGCTGATCCTCTTCATCATTAGGTTCACCAAACCTTTCCAATGTTTCCTCAAGCAAGGCTTTAGCCTTTTTTGCCTCTCTTTGTGCTCTGATACACTTCACCTCATTGATGACTTGCTTGGTCTTCAACTGCTGATTTTCTTGCTCAAGGAAGTCAATCACATATTTGGCCCTCTCAAGATTAGTCTGAAGTTCACTAATCTTTGCCTCTTTGCCTTTAATTATTGCATTGGTGGTTTTGTCTTCATCTTCTTCACCTAAGTCAATCAACTGAAATTCTTGCTCTGTCTCATGATTTCCCTCCTCATCATCAATGTTTGGCTCTATCACCTTTTCCTTACCTTTATTTACCTATTGTGTCGATGAAGAAATCATGGCCCCTTTCACTCCAAGTGAAGCAAACACATGCCTATAGCCTCTTTGGTAATTTTTTGAAAATGGCTCAACCTCAGCCAAAGTAGCCCAGGTTGCCTCAATATCTTCCTCATTGCTTGATGACTCTTAATCATGGTGTGATGATGATGCAGGGTTATAGAAAGGTGGAGAAGAAGGCTCAATATGAGGTGAATGAGGTGAATGAAGCTGAACTGGTAATGATGTATGAACAACAGGCTGAGATGTAGGGATAAATGCGGGAGGATGAGATGATGAAGGAGCATTACGACCATGCTGACTAGGTGGGGTAGTAAAAATCTCATTGGATATGAAGGTGTCCCATAGAATGTTCAATTGATCAAGCTAATGCATGACTATCATTTTCATAAGGGAGTGGTGGAAAAGACTTTGCATTTGATGATCATAATCTCTCTTTTGGACAATAAATGCCATTGCTACGGGAGAGATAATAGGGTATGCGAAGCATTCTGACTCTAGTGAAGTGCATGAGGAGCCGCATACGATAGGAATAGAGTTTAGAAAACCTTCCCTCATAGGTGAAGTATTTCATGATGATTTTCATCATGGGGACATATCTGATAAGGAGATGAGAGAAAGAAAAAAATATTTTTTTCCATCCTTGTATCTTGGTTTAAGATATGGCTCATAGAAATAATGATCTAGGTTTCCTTTTTTAAACCATCTTTCTCCTATATTTGGGATCCTTGTAGCAACTGTAATGATATCAGTGGACATAGTGAAATTAACCCTGACAAGAGTGACTTGTCTATCATGAAGATTGGAAATGAACAATCTTGTCAACATAAGATGATACTAGATCTTTTGCACTTTCTCACAAAATTCAAAATAGCCTACATGCTTAAAGCATGACACAGTTAGGGGAGATGCCATAATCTTTCTAGTGGTTATTGGTTCATGTCTAATGACTTTCCCTCCCATTTTATATGGCTTTTTCTCCAGTCTCTGTTCCTCACTAGTACTTATGTTCTCCTCTTCAGCCATATTTGATGTAGAAACCTCTAGGGTGATGGAATGAAATGGGGGAAATGTGAAGTGAAAGGAGGTGTTTTGTGGAATGGAGGGAATGGGAATGTGAAGGGAACCTAGGTTAGTGAAAACCCTAGGATTTAGAGGTATTAGGAATGGTATTGCTTTAGGGAATGGGGATATGGAAAGATATATATAGGAATGGGAAGGGGAATATATAACAGTTCAGGGATTATATTCAAAATGAGAACTAGGGTTTCTTCTTTTAGGAGAAACTTTGAATGATTATAAAGCACAAAATATATCAATGAGATGATGGCTAGGGTTTACTCACTGATAAATGGAGATTTGAAGAAAACCTTGCAGAGATTTGGCATTAACTGATGGAGTGGGATGCTGTAAGAGAGTTTTTTGAACTTTCTGGGTGAATGTGCAACGTCCGGTATAAACGCGCAATGACCCCTTCCAAACACGCAACGACCCTGGAAACGCGCAGCGTCTGTTGCAAACGCACAACGACCCTGGAAATTTGTTTGGTTGCTCTCTGAAAATGCGAATTTTCTCCTTTGTTGAGGATTGCTGAAGGATGAATGAAACAAATGAACTTTGTTTTGTGGTTTTGAATGGCTTTATAATCTAGTGAATTGGATTTATAATTTGAATCACCCACTGTCCTTCTGTTTACTTTTTCTTCACAAACTTTGACACTGATACTCTTTGACCTTTTTGACTTTTTTGCTTTGCAGGTTGATTTAGCTAATGGAGCTTAACTTTCTTTGCTTCAGTTTTGGCAAGAGTGATTGAGTTGGCAGCGAGGGAATAACTTATTACATATAAAAACATAAAATTACATTTGAAAAATGAAAAATAAATTACATTTTTTGATTTTATATCAAAATAACATTTTGATATAAAAATCATTGAAATAATTACAACTTGAAAAATAGAATAGTTACAAAGTGATGATCTTCTGTAGAGGAAGATGAAATGTCTTTGAGTCACTCTCATATGCTTGCCGACTTTATTCGGATGTAATAATGCATTTTTAACCTTGAAGAACAAAACCCTAATGACCTAATGAGAGCTTTAAGACCTGATCTCCATGACTGACCTTGACTGAGACAAGACATAAGCAAATAAGCTCTTTACAATTGTTATTATGTTTAAGAATTCATGAGAGTCAGCAAATATGGTTCTCTGAAGGAGAGAAGCTTTATTGAGGAGAACTACCATCAGTGAAAGAATTTTTAGCATGACCTAATGGAATAATATAAAAATTTCGGAATGAGACACCTAACATGAGAAATGAAGGAATGATATCGATCACTGATGGCAGAATGCATATTCTAACTCTAACATTGGCCTTATTGGGGATGGCAGCTTTGACAGAGGTGTCAAGAACCGTAGATCTCTGAGTTGAGTAGATCAGTGCTTTCTTCCATTGGGCTAATACGGTAAAAAAAATAACTGAAACTGAAATGTAGCACTGACTATTTGACAATTCAATGACACGAACTTGAATGAAACTAACTCAAATTTGACTAAACTTGACTAAAACAAAGACTAAAAAACTGAACTTATTCTTATTTATGGCCGCATATCACCGAGACTTGAGGGCTTCAAATCCTGATGACAACCACCTGCCTGCTGAAGACATATGTACAATCATGTGAAGTGATCCTTTCAGTGTAACTAATCCAACAGATGGTTACTTGCTTGAATTATGCTCTCACTTTCCTCGAGCAAGCAGAAAAAACAAAAGCTAGGCAACTCCAAGTGTCTACTGAACATGTGCTTTTGGTCCATGAAAATAAGAAAGTACATCTTCCCTGCTAACTGTAGTAGATCAGTAAAGGGATCTTCAAAAATCTGAAATGTTACATTGTCTCGAGATCCAGCAAGAGCACTGTAAATTTTTGTAGATGTTCTATGCTTGATGCAATTTTACTTTTATTACAGCAATCACACAAATGGTTAAGTAAAATGCTGATAGAACATATCAGTGGATCTTATAGAAGACAAACCAGAAACAGAAAAAATTTGCTAGAAAATCTTCAATTCTGAAAATTTACTCAATTAAAGGGGTCAGAAACACAAGTTGAAAAAAAAACCGACCCTATGTGTGGCGAATGACTTGACTCTTGGAATGACTTCTAAAAAAATGATGGAAACATGATGTTTATGTACTGAAATGACCTCATACTTGCTGAAATGACCTCCCTTATGCCTCCTCTGCTCAAATGTCTCTGTTTCCATATCAAACCCTAGTTCAGTGGGAGAGGAAATTAGGGTTTGGTGCTTGTGAACAATGATGACTTGGGCACCCTTGGGAAAAAAAGGTTAAAAAACGAAGCAAGGTCAATGATAATGACGGAGATGAGGTGAAAGCAGAGTAAAATAAGGTGGGATGGGTGGGATGCAAATACAAGTGCTAACATCGGCTCCAACTGGGGAAGACAACTCAGGAGGACGTGTCTAGAACCGCAGACCTCTGGGAACTCGTTGATCAGTGCCTTATCCATTGGGCAATGGAGTCCAATTTGTAAACTGAAACTGAAAACACACTGCAAACTTCAACCCACACTAACAAATCATAAAAGCCTTAGGGCCTTCACCCCGGGCTTCAAACCTTGATGAATTCTGTCAACGCTTGCTGAAAATAAAATAAAATCAAACTGAAATGACACCAACCTACTCTAATCTGTTGTACAATTGCTGATAAGGTGAAATGATCCTTCCAGTGTAATCAATCCAGGAGATGGCTACTTACTGAAGTTCTACTCTCACTTTCCTCGAGCAGGCAGAATGATGTACATGTAGGCAACTCACAATAAAAACTAAAACCAAGACTTATGCTGACAAACAAGACAACATTCATCTTCTCCAATGCTTGCAAAATACTGACGAAGGGATCTTGAAAATATTGAAGCATTGCCTTGTTTTGAGATCCAACAGCAAAAATACAAGTACTCCCTTCATTCTGATCTAAAAGGACACTTGGTTGTTGATCGATATGAAGGCATAGGGAAGTATAACCTTCTGCTATATGATTGTTGGCTGTAAATTCCTCAAGCATGAGAAATTCTGACTCAATCTATGGCATTTTGTCTCTCTCTGGTTCATACTCCTCAAACTCATATTCTAAATCATCCTTAAACAAGAAACATTCTTCAAGATTAACAAACATGACAACCCTATCATCTTCATGAAAGACAAAAGTATCTGCTAGCTGATCTCCTTGCAGGGAATCATCATCATAAATTGGTTTACTCACAACAATTTCCTGTATAGTTTCATCAAGCTCCTCATCGAAATTATTTTCAAATTTATCATACTTGGGCAAATCAGGTTCAGGAGAAACTTCATCAAATATGAACATTGCAAAAGGAGATTGTCTTTCTTCATGCTGATCTATAAATCTAGTTTCAGGACTGTCCTCATTTAAACTTAGATTTTCATTTTCAAAAATGGAAGAAGTTTTACCAACACTTTCTTGACTATGTGAACATTGCAAACCTTCTTTAACTTGGACTGCAATATGACTTTTCAGGAGTTGATCTATCTCATCTTCAGATAGAGGAAAAAATAATTTTTGTTTTCTTTTGATAACACAATAATTGTCTTCTTTCTCTCCTAAAGATTCACAAGGATGATGAATATCTTCTTTAACCTTTGGCTGATCAACTTGTTGTACTGCTGCAAGAATTGTCTCCTGTGGGAAGTCTTTGTGAATATCAAGACAATATACATCATCTTTTTCTTCCATGAGAAAAAACACTTGCTCTTTTTGGTGATGAAAAGGATTGTCATGCAAAGCCTCCAAGATCTCTTCATCCATGAACTCATTATCATCATAAGAATCCTCTAGAATGAAAACCTCAAATTGATCACAACAATTATTAACTAAAGACAAAGAAGGGTAGGACTCAATGTATTCTTCATAAAATATTGAATGGAAAACTCTAAGAGAACAAAAACTGGCAGGTGACAAACCTTCATACCAAGATCGTGCTTTTCCTTCAAGAGAAGCCATGAACATCTTTAAAAGACAATCTTCAAGAAATTCAACCTTCAACTTGCATGTATGCATGTGAAATTTAACCCGATATAAAGCAACATCATTCCTATAATCATCTTTAAACATAGGCAAATTCCTTTGCCAATTTACCTTAGGCATTTTATTTGGGAAACCTGGAATGTGATCCTGGCTCATGGGAGCATATCTTCTTGCAATAGTTTCCATCTTGAAAATTCTTGAAGCTACTGATATTCATGCAGTGGAGTCACCATGAAGTGTTGATTTTCTGGATCTTTCAGTCAATGGAGTTGCCAGGTGAATGGTTCAACCTTCATATGTGTCCAACTGTTGTTCACCATCAACAATTAGATCTGATCTTTGTCGTTCTTGTCTTTTCGTTCCCCGACAACGACGCCAAGATGTTATCACTCCACCAGATTCCCAAGGCTGAGGAAGGAATCCCAACAGAGGTAACCACAAACCAAGCTTTTGACTTGATAGCTAGCTCTATCAAGCCGGAGAAGGCTCTCTCCAAAAGGGTCACAGCCAGGAGGGTTGGAGCAATTAGGGTTTTAGGCTAGGTATAGAGTGCAGAGGGTTGTTTTGAATTGATTTGTTTGGGGAAATCAGTGGATAAAGGAATTAGGTCAAGGAAAGTTAGGTCAGAGCAAATGAATTAGGGTTGCAGGGATCAATGGGGCAAGGTAGGTACAATGCCAATCACTTGAAGGAAATAGTTGTGGAATGGTTTTGAAAATGTAAGAAGGCTGAGAAAAGCATAAGGGATGTATTTCTCTCAGACAGAAGATAATGAACAAAATATGATCAGTTACTCAAAACAAAGCATGGAAAACATGTATTCTGAATTTCAAACTTGTAAAAGATCATAACATAGACATGAAAGTGAAATGAACAATACATTCAAACAGATGTGACTGAAGAAGAAACAATGAAAGCCATTCAATACCACAGGTATCCCATAAATGTAGCTGCAACTCTTCTTTATTAGCTTCGCCAAAACTGAGTACAAGTTCCCTTGATCAACTAGCAAAATCAAGCTGATTCCAACTCCCGACCTTTGAAAATGAGTCAAAGATGACATGATATAGGCCTCAAACAACCTCTACCAACCTCAAGTGTCGAATCCATGAGAGGAGGAGCTGATACACTAAAGTTTGAACTGAAACCTAGAGTGCAGGGTGGTCAAAGTGACTCAACCCTAACTTTTTGCAAACTGATTCATTACACCTCATCATGAGTTTTAACCTAATGTATTTACCCTAGGTAATAGTAAAAACATGATAATTACATTTACATCATCAATTACATGAGGTAAAAACATGATTCTCCAAGGTAAAATTCAAATTTGTAGAAAAATTTAGAAAAAATCAGTCAATTGTTAAATGCGCAACGCCATTTTACCCCAACTTACAGACTGTTTTTGACTAGGTTGTAGGTGTCCAAATGGGCTCTAAGATAGCTTGTTGGAAAGCCCTTCAAGTCTACTTTCCAGAACTACCTTCAGTTTGCAGAATGAAGCCCATTTTCCCTGTCAAAAATCACTTCTCCCAAGACTGGTAAATGTGCAGCGACCAGGCAAAATTTGAGGCAGAAACATGGTTTTTTGTCTTTTTTAGTGACTAGTTCTCCTCCAAAAGCTTAGAAAATACACAGGGTTGATGTCCTCATCATTATGAATCTGCTGGTGGTGGCCATTTGTCCATTAGATGCCTCAAAAAAGAGCATAGCGTTCAAGGTGCTGTGCGTTTAGCAATTTTATTGTGCAAAAATAAAACGCGCCCTCTGTGTGCAATAGCTTTTTGAAGATCACATTTGGAGGCCTTCCCGGTGTCCAAATTGGGCCTAGGATAGCTCGTTGGAAATCTTATCCTGTCTACTTCCCAAATCCACCTTTGTTTTTATGATTGGAGTTGATTTGCCTTGTCAAAAGTTGAGTTTCCCAAGACTGGTCAAAAGGTGCAAAATGAGGGTGCAGAAATCCAAATTGCTGTTGCAGGCAACTTTTGGAGGCATTCCTCAACTCCAAATTGAGCTCATGATAACTCATTGGAAATCTCTCTTTGTCTAGTTATCATTCATCAAGAAATTCATTTGGACATTGCAGCTAGGAGAAAACTTGATTTTCCCAAGGTCACTCCAGAATTGCAGCAACTCTCTTGTGGCACCTGTATTTTTGACATTTCTCCAAAGCCATGACACCTATGTAAAAACTGAAGGAGGTTTTTCTTATTTGATATATGATGGAAAAAAACCGTTCTCACTTTTGTCAAATTCATCTTTGTTTGGTCAAAAACACAGTTTGAAGAAAAACTGACATTGTGTGGCGAATGACTTGACTCTTGGAATGACTTCTCAAAAAATGATGGAGACATGATGTTTATGTACTCAAAAGACCTCATACTTGCTGAAATGACCTCCCTTATGCCTCCTCTGCTCAAATGTCTCTGTTTCCATATCGAACCCTAGCTTAGTGGGAGAGGAAATTAGGGTTTAGTGCTTGCGAATAATGATGATTTGAGCACCCTTGTGAAAAAATGGTTAAAAAACGAAGCAAGGTCAATGATAATGACGAAGATGAGCTGAAAGTAGAGTAAAATAAGGTGGGATGGGTGGGATGCAAATACTAGTGCTAACAGGTGGCATTAGCAATCCTTACTTGCGTGCTAGCAATGAGCCAAGGATTGTTCATGAAGCAAGAATGAGGAGGGCACTAGCAGTAGAAGAAGAGATATCCAAGCCATCAAACCCAGCGAAGGAGAGTAGATTGTTGAAAATGCTTGACAATCTTGGGAGAAAAAAAGCTCTTGACTTGTGGCATCCCTTTTAATGTGGTTCAGTCCCCATATTGGAAAGTTTTGGTGAGAGAAATTAACACAGCCCCTCAAGGTTTCAAGGGGCCAAACTATGAAAAACTCAAAACATTTTTTTCTCAAGAAAGAACGGCAACTTC
This sequence comes from Pinus albicaulis, assembly GCA_034641835.2. Taxonomy (NCBI): domain Eukaryota; kingdom Viridiplantae; phylum Streptophyta; class Pinopsida; order Pinales; family Pinaceae; genus Pinus; species Pinus albicaulis. Next base: position 509,785,142 of record CM076580.1, read on the forward strand.
TTGATTATGTTTCAAGACCAATTTGTAGCTCATGGGGTAGCACAAGGGTTTCTGTTATCTCAAATGCTTGGATTGATACAAGGCGTAGGCCATTGATTAATGTCATTGCATCAAGCCATGTCAATAAAAAAAAAAGATTGTTTAGGTGAGGTAAAGGACAGTAAGTTCATTGCTGAAAATTTCATTGTTGTTATTGAACAAGTAGGGTAGAAAATGTGGTGCAAGTTATCGCAAATAATGCACCTATTTGCAAAGCTACAGGCCTAATTGTGGAGAGTAGATACAATCATTTATTTTGGAATTCTTGGATTTCCCATAATCGAAATTTGAATTTAGAAGAGATTGAGGCTAAAACAAAATGGATTAAGTAGGTCACAAAGCGAGCTAGGGATATTATAAAATTCCTCATCAACACCAACAATCTCAAGCAATATATTGAGAATGCTCCAAATTGGAGTTGCTCAAAGTTGCTGAGACATGATATGCCTCAAACTTCATCATGTTGTGCCGCCTTGTTGAAGTCAAAAGTGCATTAATGAGCATAGTGGTAGGTGCAACTTGGGTTGAGTGGAGACAAGCAGATTCAGAGAGGAGAAGTATGGTAAGGTGGGGTTTGATAGATGAAGATGTTAGAGAATCAGAGAGGCAGAAATATTCTCTTGTTCTTGATTATTTACTATGGAAATTTCTGAATCTTTACACCTTATGCAAAAATTATTACTATTAATCTGGTAATGCTCCTCCTACTTAGACAAGTTATTAACTGAATAAATTCAAGTTAAAATCAAAGCAAAACACATAACAGATCTCCACCAATCCAGATCTAGAACAAGTTCATGCACACATAGACAAAGTGACAGTTATTTCTGGACAAATAGTCCCCGGAAAAACCCAATGCTGGAAAACTGGTCTCTGGCTGCTGGAGGGTTTTATTATTAAGAATTTTCTAAATACAACAAGCCTGGGTTCTAGATCTAGAAAACTCGACAGAGATATACTAGATCTACAGCTCACTGGCTGATCTAGGGCCAAAATAATGACTGATCCACACCCTCAAACAGGATTTACAGAACTCGGCCAAGATTAGGGCCTAGAAACCTTAGCGCTGCCCCTGAAAGCCTCTGCATCAACCTCTGAAGCACCTCCAACCATTAGCGTTGCTTCGGAAGGGATTGCGTTACCCCAAACTGGGTGATGCAGTTTCTACACTGCCCCTTAGGGTCTTTGCGTAACCCTCTGAGGGTTCCCAACTGAAAATCACGCTGTCCTTGGAGGGACTACGCTGTCCTTGCTGCTTCAACTTCCCTTCTCTTCTGCGTTGTCCTTGAGCTGATCTCTGCCTCGTGTATTCTAGACCCTGGGATCAAATCATCCCCTTGGCCTAAATTCCCCTCTTTGCAGCTGAAACACTTCTGAGTATTCTTAGCAAACCCTGCCCTAGAATCTCAGCTTAACTTCAGTGCTCTGCCTTTGTGTGTCTTTACAAATGACCCCAAGCCTTTCCTTTATACTTTTCTCGTTGGGAAACCAACGACCATGATCAGATCTTGAATCTATGGCTAAGATTAAAAGAAAGCTTGATCCGTGTGACTTGAGACAATTTCATCACATGTTTAATTAAATTCACTTTAATTATTTAAGTTCCCTAAGTTTTAACTTAGGAAATACATTAAAATAATTAATTAATTTAATATCTCCTAAACCAGATGAAATTTCCGAAATCAATTTCTAGGTCTTGTAGATCAAGTGTACTCTAGTCTCTCCTCAAAATTTGGGAGCTAGAGCACAACTGATGCTACCCCAAATACACAAAATCTCAACACTCCCTCTTAGCATCAAGGGTGTGCTCTAAATATCACACTTATGCATTACTTGATTTTGGGCACTTGTTCTGTGTTGTTGAAGCTTGGCCTGCTGCCACTTAACTATGCACTGCTGCCCATGACTTTGCCACTGCCACTGCAACCACTATACTGCAGCTCCCTCTCAATATGCTGCATCTGTGTTGCTCATAGCACTGCCACAGTTGATCTGCTGCACTGCAACTTCAGTTGTTGAGAGAAACAACTAAATCTCCTGCCCAATCTTTGACAGACAAGTCAGATGGGTTGCATCCTCATCATTGAAACTCCATAGGTTACAGATCTATGATGGCATCTAAAGAACAATGCACAGCTACAGCTCTGCCTGCGTAATCAGACTCTTTCTGCACTACTGAAGTCACATCAACCCCTTGTGCTGAAATCTATAACGTTGTTGCTGCACTGTGTTGTCCCTCTGAAGCTTTCTGCGTTGCTACAGCTCTGCACTGTGTAAGTAGCTCTGCTCTGCGCTGTTGAAGTCACATCAACCTCTGCATTGCTACTGCTTCTACGCTGTTGTTGCCTTGCTCTGCGCTGCTCCTTCCAGTCTTCAGATCTGCCTCTTCTTGCTTCATCTGTGATCTATGCACCCACTACTCCACTTGTCCCGCTACTGTCTTAAGGCTGCCGTAGCTCGCATGTGATCCAAGAGATGAGCTGCTCAAGGATCCTGTGTCCTTCCATGTAGCTCCTCTACATTTCCATGTCACCCCAACTCCGTGGTTCATTTGCACTCATGGCTGCATCATCTCCTGACCCATCATCTGCCACAGTTGCTTTGGAAGATGCTTCCTTGTCCCTTTTCTTCTCAGGACAATTGTTGGCAAAATGTCCCATTTCACCACACTGGAAGCACTTGATCTTTGAGAGATCCTTCTTCTTCTTTGGCTGCCTCTTTGATGCCACGACTGCATTTTCCTCATCTTCCTTCTTCACTTTTCCAGGGCTGTGTTTCCTCTTGGTGAATTTACATAGTTCTTCTTGATGCAGAATTGACCACAAGTTGTCCCAATCTGGGAGGTCCTCTCTGCCCAAGATACTTTGGACAAAGGTTTCCCACTCATCTGTGACTGCATTGAGGGCCGTCCTGACTATCGCAACATCATCCATTGTTGCACCCTTTGATGTCAGCTGATCTCTGATTGACTGCAGTCTGAAGAGGAAATGCTCCATGTCTTCTCCCTTGGCCATCATGAATGACTTCATCTGAGTCTCCAACATCATCTTTCTTTGGACAAATTTTCCCTCATACAGGGAGATCAAGGCCTTCCACATCTCGTTAGCTGTCTTCTTCTCAACTACGTGTGGTACAATATGGTCCTTGATTCCATCCATAATCAGCCGCTTGGCATGCCCAGCAGCCTCCTTATGCTTCCGAAGGAGATTTGGATCTGTCAGTGCAGCCAGAGTTTGCTCTGCATGGTCTTTAAGATTGTATGCCTCAAGGACTATCAGGATCCTTGCCTTCCAAACTGAAAAGTTTGAGAGACCATCCAGCCTATCCTGATCACGCAGTCCATGAGGAGCCATCTGCTCAGAATGTGTCGGAACTTCCTTTTCTCTTTGCTAGAGAAATGGATCTAAGGCCCCTGGTGAAACAAGCACCATCTGCTCCCTTTGACAACTGATTTCCCTCCTTGGAAATTTACCAAATCAACTATGATTCAACTTCTTTGATCCTCTGATCAAACAACATGTTTCCTTTGGCTAGAAACTCTCTGAGAAGTTGATCTCCTCCCGCTCTTTGTCACTTGTGCTAAGGTTAAAGATCTGAAAAATTCAGAAAATTAACCCCACCAACACTTTCTGAATTTCTGCAGCTTTTCTGCAATCTTTTCTGGATCTGACAGATTCAAATCTGAATCACATTGGCTGGCTTCAGACTGATCCAACGTTGTTTCTGAGCTCCCTCTACGTAGTAATTGCGTGGGCTTGCAAAGAGACAACGTTAGATTGCATCACCTTTCCCTCTGCGTGGATCTGCCTCCGAAAACTGCGTTGTCCCTCCAGATCTGTGTTTCTGCTGCTTTTCCAGCTGCTTTCTACAGCTAGAACCTTCAGTCTCTTGCTGGTGACCCTCCTAGATCTGCAATTGCTCCGATACCATGTGGAAATTTCTGAATATTTGACATAATAGATCTCCACCAATCCAGATCTAGAACAAGTTCATGCACACATAGACAAAATGACAGTTATTTATGGACAAAAGTCCCCGTAAAAACCCAATGCGAGAAAACCGGTCCCTGGCCACTGGAGGGTTTTATTATTAAGAATTTTCTGAATACAACAAGCATGGGTTCCAGATCTGGAAAATCCAACGGAGATATACTAGATCTACAACTCACTACCTGATCTAGGGCCAAAATAATGACTGATCCACACCTTCAAACGGGATTTACAAAACTTAGCCAAGATTAGGGCCTATAAACCCCAGCGTTGCCCCTGAAAGCCTCTGTGTCAGCCTCTGAAGCACCTCCAGCCCTCGGCGCTGCTTCGGAAGGGACTGCGTTACCCCAGACTGGGTGACGCTGTCTCTACGCTGCCCTTTAGGGTCTCTGTGTAACCCTCTGAGGGTTTCCAGCGGAAAATCACGCTGTCCTTGCTACTACAACTTCCCTTCTCTTATGCGCTATCCTTAAGCTGATCTCTGCCCCTTGTGTATTCTAGACCCCGGGATCAGATCATCCCCTTGGCCTAAATTCCCCTCTCTGCAGCTGAAACACTTTTGAGTATTCTTAGCAAACCCTGCCCTAGAATCTCAGCTTAGCTTAAGTGCTCTGCCTCTGTGTGTCTTTACAAATGACCCCAAGCCTTTCCTTTATACTTTTCTCGTTGGGAAACCAACAGCCATGATCAAATCTTGAATCAATGGCTAAGATTAAAAGAAAGCTTGATCCGTGTGACTTGAGACAATTTCATCACATGTTTAATTAAATTCACTTTAAGTATTTAAGTTCCCTAAGTTTTAACTTAGGAAATGAATTAAAATAATTAATTAATTTGTTATCTCCTAAACCAGATGAAATTTCCCAAATCAATTTCTGGGTCTTGTAGATCAAGTGTACTCTAGTCCCTCAAAAATTGGGAGCTAGAGCACAACTGATGCTACCCCAAATACACAAAATCTCAACATTTACTTGTGATGTTTAAAAGGCATGTTTCCCTCGGGATGAACGTCAACCTTCGATCCCATCTATCCTTTTGATTGAACGGTTGTAACTCAACGCGATAGATTATTACTATTCCTTCCCTTCCCCATCGCGATTGAATTATAACCGTTAATCTTTATTTTACTCCCAAGATCTACGGCCTGTATTGCACCCGATAAATAACTTTTCCCCACATCTCCCCTTTTAATCCTGATTGTCTGTTTCCTGAAGTCAGATCCGATGACGATAAAGCGTTTTCACGCTCGCAAATTGATCGATGCATATTTTGTGAAAGTCACGCGAAATGGGTGGTTTTTTCAAACCACCTCGCGCTGACGTGTCGAGATTTGATTGCATCGCGTTCGAAAAGGGCATTACTGCTTACCACCGATGAACTGCGCGAATACCACTGGTGGTATTCTAAAAACCAAACCTGTTTAACCGTGATTTAATGTGATTTAACTGTGGTTTCCACTATGGTTTAATACATTAAACTTGAAACTTTTTAATGAATTTTCACCTTTTTTATATTTAAAACTCTGAAATCCTCTGCAGAGCCTTTTCCCTCGAAATTTCACCATTTAACCTCTGAGAGCCCGCGCAGAGCCTTTTTACTCGTTTTTAACCATTTAGCACCATTTTCGAAGCCAAATTGCCCTGCAATTCGGCCACAAAGTACTACATTATCCTCCAAGAGACCAGTTCAACAGAAATCGAAGATCAAGCACAACTGCTTAACATTTTCGGACCCCAATTATACTGGTTTCAGGTACTTTCGTCAAAACTTGCCCACTTAGCTTCAAAATTCCTTCCATTACCTGTAAATACTTGAAATTGCACATATAAAATTGCAGAAAAACATCCATATTATAGGGGAAACTCTGTCAAAATTTCCCCAGAATCCCTAATTGCCATTTCTTGCAGTTTTTTCCCAAACCCTGGTCTTTTTCGCTGCTGAAATTGATCGTAACATACATTCTGAGCATTAAAACCCTTGTTTTATCCAAAACCCTGCTAAAAAACCCTATTTTACGGGTAAAATTCACCAAGAAGCCCTTGTTTCTAATAAAAGAACTTAGCAAACCGTCTAAGGTTGCTTTGTTCAGTTTAAAAATGACAAAGAAACAAGTTACCCCTAAAAATGGAGGCCCAAAGCCTCAAAAGAAAGCCTCTGCAAAATTTCCTCAGCCTAAGTCTTCCAAAATTGACAAAACAATCCCTACACTCACTGCTGATTCCACAGACGTGGTCAGGCCAGTCCAGCCTCCAGTCACTTCCCCAGAGAATAGTCCCTTAGTTGACCTTG